>RWGY01000087.1:591358-717244 GCA_007726485.1 Eragrostis curvula | reverse complement strand
GTGATATTGTTTCCGCGCAGAAGAAGACTTGTGGATCAAGAACAAGATGGTTTTTCCAAAGGGCTTTGAGTTACGTCAGAAGGTTACCGATGAAGCACACTTGTCCAAGTACTCTATCCTCCTCGACAGCAACAAGATATACCAAGACTCGCAGCAAGAAGTGGAATGAGTGTCTGCCGCTAGCAGAGTTCTCGTACAACAACAAGTCAACACCTACCAGGAAAGTATCAAGATGGCACTTTTTGATGCTTTGTGTGGACACGATATCGTACTTCACTGAACTGGGCCAAGTCCGTGGAGAGAATCACCATGGGACCAGAATTGATAGCAACTGTAGAAGAGACAATACGCTGCATCCAGTACAACTTGCGGGCAGCCAAGTCTTGACAAAAGACCTAAGCAGACAAAAGACGTTGACCGTTGAGATTTGCAGTTTGTGAACACGTAGGCATTTGTGTCTCCCCCATGAAATGTGTATGTCGGTTCGGTGTTAGGGAGAAACTAGCACTGATGTACATTGGATCATTCCGAATATCTGAGCAGTATGGACCTGTTGCTTACCGTTTAGAGCTGCCCCACGACCTCTCAGGAGTGCACACCGTCTCTCGCATGTCTCAGTTGTGGAAGCGCTTAAAAGCTCCAACAGATATGGTGATCAGCGCTGTTGGACTGCTTCAGCCAAATCTTGCTTATTCTGAGCAGCCTTTCAAGATCACACATGAGAAGGACAGAGTCACTAGGAACAATGTTACCCGCTTCTCTAATGTGTGGCACAACAACTAATTTGAGGATGAGACCACCGGAGAACAGGAGGAAATTCTCTACGCTACAGTTTTGGTTTACTTCGTTCATGCACCGCATGTTTTTCCCTACTCTCCTTAAATCTCGGGACGAGATTTCTTTAAGGGGGGAGGGCTGTGACACCCCGTGTCACTGATTTCCAACCAGTTCAAAGAACTCCAACTGAACAGAACGCAAAAATAAAAAACCATTCAAATTTCAAAATCAAATGATCAAATAATTGTGAAACCTAAGCTTGTGAAGGAATTCAAAAATTTCAATAACAACTTGATCAACTAAAAATATCTGTGGATAGCCCTTCTCAAAAAAAGAATTTTGGAGAATTTATGGTGATTTTAGAAATTCATTTGCTAGCTCAAATAAATGCTCAAAGTTTAAAGAGTAGCCAAATTTGAAATGCAACCATTTGAAATTCCTTTGGATTTCAGATGTGCATGTTGGCCAGATGAAAGAGCTCATTGAGATCTTTCCAACAATATCAAATTTGCAGTTTTTGGAGTTTGTTTGATACTCCAAATTGTGTTCCAAAGTTTGGGGAAAATTCTGGTTTGAATAATTCCGAAAAATCGAAAGATGCTGTGGAGCCCACCTGTCATCCTCGTCACTCTCGCTGAAGACGTCGGAACGCTGCCTCCGCGTGTCCGCCGGCGTACGGACAGCGCCGCGGCGCCCCTGGCGCGCTCCCGACTGCGTCGCGACATCAAGAACGCGTCCTGCTGCTCTCCCTGGCCTCTCTCTCCATTTCCTCGCCCCGGTCTCCCCAAACCCTAGCTCCACCATTGCCGCATTGAGCTCAAGCTCGAGCTCGCCCATGTTCGTCGCCGTTGAGCAAGCCTCGGCCCAGCCATCCCCAAGTCGAGCCCTTTCCGACAAGTGGCTAGGTCGCCATGGCCTCAGACCCTGCAATTCCGCAATGAATCACGAGGATTCGGTCGTCATCTCCAAGCACGGCAGCCGCTCCCCATCCGCCTCGTCGTGCAATACTCCGCCTCCGGTGAGTCCTCGATCAATTACTCGCTAGGGAAACTCGCACTCCTTGTCGCGCACCTCCCTGACCCATTTTGCCCGCGTCCTCGTCACTCAGGTTGTCGGAATCAAGATTTTCCCCACCGCCAGTCGCCACCGTCGCACCCGCAGTTCAACGTCGACGACCACCCTACACTCTTCCTCGTCGTCAACCATGCCGGCTTCGAGAACGACCTCGCCTACGTGAAGCTCCCCGGCCAAACCAAGTTCGTTCCGGACCTCTCCGTTGCCGTCTCAACGCCGCCGAAGCTCTGCCCCTCGTCGCCGATCGTCGCCGACCATGCTCTTTCTGAGATTTTCAACCATCATTTGCATTTTGGATTTTTCCAAACCACCTTGCATATTTTTATTCCCTCACCAAGATTTATTTTGATTTTTTCCGCCGGCATATTTGATTTTTCCCTCACCATGCATATAAAATCAATTTCAAAAATATTTGGTTTTTCAAAATTTTCCACTCTCTTTTGTGAAAGATTTTGGACTACCTCTGTAGCCCTACAATAAATAATTTTTTTCATATGTTGGAATTCTTTCCAACATTTTCTCTTCCAATTTTGATTTTTCGAAAACCATTTGAATTTTGAGGCATGATTTTATTTGGAAACCTTTCTGGGCAATATTTTCGAGGATTTTCTGGTCATAGCAGCCAAGGTCATGAACCATATGACCGTTGGAGGCTATGGGCCAAAGAGGGAGCATGTGGGCCCCACACAGGGGTCGGCCGACCCCAATTGCCAGGTCGGCCGACCTGGGCTAGCCGTTGCTGCCCCCCTCCTTTGCTCCAACGGTCACATTCCCTCTCCAACGTTCGAACATTTTGCCACTGTAATATGATGTTTATTTATTTTCTTATGATTTAAATCGTGTTCTGCATTGTTTAAATTATTATAAATAATTTGTAAAGCAAAAATTCATCAAACTTCACCATAAATCACTTCTCGTGGTGGCTTCCATCAGAAAAATGCCACTGGACCTAAACAAATTCTCGAAGTACAGTTAACTAACTAAGCAACTTAAATTAATTAAGTAATTAACTTAAACGAGAGTCAATGAAGGAAACACTCCAGACGAAAGTAATTAAACAAATTAATCATTTGCACTTACAGTGTAAATGACTGTCCTATAAAGAAATACATTTTAATTGCATCATGTTATTGCATCTAACTTGCATTTCCTTGTCATGGCATATAGCTCTCGAGGAGATTCATGAGCAGGTGGAGGACCAGGATGCTGAGCCGCTCAGGAGGAGCCACTGACTGATCGTTGCTGACTGTGCTAGTGATAGCGTCGTTCTTGAGCCAGTCAAGCCCCGGTGCATGCCTCCCTATTTTGGATTTTATTTTCGCACTTGATTGGGGCTGGTAATTGATTGTGCATTAGGTTTATTAGGAGTTGATGTGAAACCTTAGAACTGCATTAGGACTACCCTTCCATATCCTACCTTGTGTCCTATTTTTATAGATGTGGTCTAGGTTACGTTAGAACTTGCTAGGCTTAGTGGCTAGTGGACGGTAGAAGTCGAGTGGTAGGTCCCACTCGCATGATAGGGACCCCTGGATTGTACTAGCTGGATTTAGGATTTGTTGAGACCGGACGGGGAATTGCTTGTATAGGATGGTTGGAGAAGGCTGGGCCTTCACCGTGGTGTAGCCCCGTCTGTGTCGATTAAGGACCGTTCGTTGTTGGCCCTGTTGAGCAAGTTCGAACGTACTGATCATATGCTAGTGTTTTTGTGGGCCTAGTAAACTTAGTAGCTTGGTTTGCCCTGGTGTGCGGCGGAAGCCTGCCCTTTCTATCATGGTATTCGGGAGAGAAAGGATGCTTCCCAATCGGGGCGTACGTCTGGGACGGGGATCCTTGCAAACAGTTGCCGCATGCGACTTTACGCATGTGCGGCGTATGGTCAGGTTTTCTCCTGCAGGATGTACATCGATGCCGCCGCTCTCGGTCAAGAGCAACCTTGCTCACTGCGTCACATCGTAGTGTGATATGATTGATGAGATGATGATGCTAGTCTATTACATTACTGTTTTTACATATTTTGCTATATATACTGTCACCGTTGATGTATTGTTACTTATACCTGTTCTAGATATATGAACACTGCTTTATTGGTTAAGTACTTAATTGGAATTAAAACTTGAAAGTAAGGACCAAGTAATTAGTGCGCTCTTATGCAAGTGAGTCAGCCTAACCCTTTGTAGCCTTTGCATTCTAGGAGTCGGCTGTAGTTAGCCACGTTGACGGGTAAGTCTTGCTGAGTAACTAGTACTCAGGGTTTGGCTCTTTATGTTTTTGTGCATGTATAGATTTTTGCTTCCGCTGTTGCTTGGTGGAGTTCATCAGCGGGTCCACATCGCAGGGCTTCGATGTGCGGTCACTTATCGTCGAGTGTTGTAGATTTGGTATAGTTGAGACTTCCGCTGTGCTACTCTCGTGTTTTAAATCATTTAAGACTTGTAATAACTTAAATATGCAAATTTGTGCTTTTTATGTGATGTACTGTTGCGTCTGTTCATCAGCGCTTTACCGACTCGATCCTGTGAAAAGCGGAGACGCTTCATCCCGGTGAAAATCCGAGGCTGCTTCATCCCCGTTAACTTCGTAGTGTTGGAAATGGCGGTGGACAAGGAAACTCCACTTATCTTGGGGAGACCTTCTTGAGAGCCGCTGGAGCTAATATTGATGTGATGAATGGAGAAATCCATCTCCATATCAATGGGAGAAGGGAAAGATTTCACTTTTAGCCCAAGACCGAGCATTGCTCCATGATCACAATCAAGTATGGACCAAATGAGCAAAATATCCGAGAAGTCGAAGTGAGACCCCGCCGAAAGGACAGCCTCATTGTTTTCATCAAGGAATATCTTGAAAGAGAGAACCTTTTATTCAGCAAGGTTGACAAGAAACCTGCGACGGAGAGGCCGGGACTATGGGCTAAGAAACTCACTCCAAAATTGGAAAAGCCCGTCCCAAAGTCCGAGAAGTCCATGACAAAGTCCAACAAGCCACCTACTCCTAAGAAGAAGAAACAAGTGTGGCAACCAAAGGTGAATCCCTCTATGCCTCCATCTCCAGAGGCGGGATCCTCGTCATCAAGCTAAATCCAATGGAGAAGTCCTAGCGCGCCAGACTTTAAATGACGTTGCCCTGGCCGTGAGGAAAACCGGCATTATCCTTTTATTTGTTTTTCTCATTTGATTTTCCTTATTTGATTCTTTCTGAGATTTTCGACCATCATTTGCATTTTGGATTTTTTCAAACCACCTTGCATATTTTTATTCCCTCACCAAGATTTATTTTGATTTTTTCCGCCGGCATATTTGATTTTTCCCTCACCATGCATATAAAATCAATTTCAAAAATATTTGGTTTTTCAAAATTTTCCACTCTCTTTTGTGAAAGATTTTGGACTACCTCTGTAGCCCTACAATAAATAATTTTTTTCATATGTTGGAATTCTTTCCAACATTTTCTCTTCCAATTTTGATTTTTCGAAAACCATTTGAATTTTGAGGCTTGATTTTATTTGGAAACCTTTCTGGGCAATATTTTCGAGGATTTTCTGGTCATAGCAGCCAAGGTCATGAACCATATGACCGTTGGAGGCTATGGGCCAAAGAGGGAGCATGTGGGCCCCACACAGGGGTCGGCCGACCCCAATTGCCAGGTCGGCCGACCTGGGCTAGCCGTTGCTGCCCCCCTCCTTTGCTCCAACGGTCACATTCCCTCTCCAACGTTCGAAAACAGTTGCAATGCTGCAAGTATAAATGGAGGTGGCCGGCCATTGAGCTCTCTCCCTCTCATTCTCTCATTTTCACTTCTCATTCACTTCACTCTCATGCTCACCAGATTTTCCATTGCACTCTCTTGCTTCCAGCCTCAAGATTCTGCAAAAATCTTCTTGTGTTCAGTTTGCTTTTTGGTTTGCAAGTTGTGTTTCCCTTCAAACGACCGACGGTTTCGCCGATTTGATTTTTTAAACAACCGTCGGAGTTCTTGCTCTTGTTTTTTGTGCTCTCACTTGTGCAGCAATGAAGAAGCTATTCGGGAGATCCCAAAGCACAAGCTCGAGCTCCTCTCGACCACGCACTCGCGCCCGCACCAACGAGCAAGCACCGAGCCCACAACATGCAGCCACGGAGGAAGCACAAGACAACACCAACGTGGACCGTCTCCTTGTCGACACCGACCTCGACTTGGTGGGCGAGATCGAGACGAACGCCTACGAAACTCTTCGTAACCGGTCCTTTGCTCCTACGCGAGCATTTGACATGGAGCTGCTGCAAAAGACAGGTATGGATGCTAAATTTGCTCGAGTATTTAAAGCAATAGTGTGGACTGAATTTGCATGCATAGGTGAGCAAGGTTCGCGCTTGCTTACAATTCAATTTTTATGCACCCTACAAGTATCGATTGATGGTATTGCTTTCCGTTTCTTTCGTGAGGATTATCACTTACGTTGGAAAGATCTTAGTCGCGTACTTGGCTTTAATGCTCGCTGCAAGGTAGACATAGATGTTGCACTTCTGGGCTATTCCAAGCTCATGTTTTGGCATAGAATTTCTGGTTTTTTGACTTGTGATCAGCCCCGAACCAATCATATCCATCATCCTACCTTGCGCTTTTTGCATATGTGGCTTGGCATTTCGCTTTTCCCTAGAGCCGATATTAGGACTGTGCATGAAGATGATTTGAAAATTCTTTATGCTATGGTTGAGAAAATCAAGATTGCTCTTGTTCAGTTTATGATTAAGCAATGGTTAGAGAATTTTAGGATGACTGGAACCATTAGTGTACCTCTTTGATTACACGCATTGCTGCGGGTGTCGGTGCTTTAGAAAACTCACTTGTTGAATATCTTGACGTACCCCGCGCTCTTATAAATGAGGATTATCTTGTTCAAGGTCATACACTCAAGCGTGGTCCCAATAATACCCTTGTGTTTTACTACGTCGGCTATACAAACGAGTTTCGGTTACCTAACCCGGACCTCCGTTTGTATGGCTGCGATAACCTAACCATTGCCCTCAAAGAAGAGGAAGTTGCACGCAGGAGTACATCTTCCCGCAGGAGGACACGCAGGCCCGAATCAGTCGCCGGCTCCGAAATTCTTGCACCGACGTACCCCGCGCTCTTATAAATGAGGATTATCTTGTTCAAGGTCATACACTCAAGCGTGGTCCCAGTAATACCCTTGTGTTTTACTACGTCGGCTATACAAACGAGTTTCGGTTACCTAACCCGGACCTCCGTTTGTATGGCTGCGATAACCTAACCATTGCCCTCCAAGAAGAGGAAGTTGCATGCAGGAGTACATCTTCCCGCAGGAGGACACGCAGGCCCGAATCAGTCGCCAGCTCCGAAATTCTTGCACCACGTCCTATGGCCTATGCATATGGCAGTGGGTACGGTCCCGCGGGATATCACCCCGGTGGGCACCAAACTCCGCCACCATATGAGGCCGGTGGATCGTCGGGGCAAGGACCAAGGCAAGGCACATGGGACAATGTCCCACGGCAGCATTGGGAGGAAGTCTCCCAGTCCTCCACGTCGAGTGGGCGTCGTTCTTCTTCTGCTCGAGGTCACCACTTCAAGCAGGAATTGAACAACCTCACCAAACAATTGGGGCGTCTCGAGAGCAAGACGGATGATATCCAATACACCGTCGATCAGCACGCTCTACAGACCCACCAGTGGCAGGAACGTACCCACTCTCAGATACAAAATCTCACCAACATGACCGAGAGGGGACAAGCCGATCTTTCGGCTTATTTTCGTCACATGGGATTCGATCCTTCACAGGACTCTTGAGCAAGAACAAGCTTGGGGGAGATGCCATATCCCCCGCCAAGGTATCATGTATCACAACTGGTATCTTTTTCTTTTCCTTTATTTGCTTGTTCTTGCACCTTAATTAAAAACAAAATAAAAATTTGCAAAATCTAAAAAGAACAAAAATAGTCTTTAGTTTTTAATAGCTTTCTCTTATGCGAGTAAGAGTGTCTAGTCTTCCCTATGCTGAGATGATGAATAGTTGCTCTATTTTATCTCTTGCTTGTACCTAGTTTACAACTTAGTACTCTCCCTAGTTTTGAGATTTTTGGCTAGGGTGCTTGCCTAGAACTTGAAAATTGTGGGTAGCATAGTACTTGATCCAAGTCTAAGTTGTTGTGAGTTATGATATGGTACAAATAGGGCTGCTATGATCTTGTCCATGAGTACGACTCAACTCCGGAGTCTTTTCTTTTACAAAATTCAAAAATGATAAAGTTCCTCAATGATCAAAATTCCTACCAAAGCCATATGTTGTTCATACATTGCAAACCCTTCCACATATGCTGCTTGTCATTGCATTGAGCTTTATCAAAATTGTGTGACCCTAGTGAGATACTTGTCATACTCTCTTGATCAAGATCACGAACACTCCACCTCACATGCTAAACTTCTACACTCGAAGTTAAGCAAATTCCACCACTCCATTCACCAAATAAATACTCCAAAAACCTTTGTCACCTTTCTCTCTCAAAAATATCATTTGGAGACACGGAATCCAGCTAAGCCCAAGCCGTGCCGCTGCTGCTACATGCGCACAAGCCCAAGCTGCAGCTGGTACTGCCCACACAGCCTGGAAGTTTTGGCGTGGCCCACTGCTGCACCGACGGAAGGAAGTGAGGCGGCAGGAAATTCCCACGCTGAAGCACGCGCCAAGGAACCAGGCCAAGTCACTGCTGGTGGCCCCCTGCTGGCACTGCATGAAGGAAAGGCGGCAGGAATTCAACTTGATGCGGGCGCCAAGGCAGGAGACGTCGGCACAGATGGAATATTCCAAGAATTTCTCTCTAATCCTCCACAAATGTAGAGAGCTTCTCTACTCTCCCAAGGCAACTCTACACTATAAATAGAGGACTCCTCCATCACTTGAAGACACACAAGAAGAAAAGCTACATTCCAAAGGCGAAGCGCTGCCTCCATAGTGCTTAGAATATAGGGAGAGAGTGAGAGTTGTTCGGGGAAGTGCCGGGCTTGTCGGCTCTCTCCTCCACACCTGTACCTCGACGGAGTCTTGCTTTTTTAAGTAAGTCTTCGAGATTCTTTTATGCTAATTTAAGTTCCATTTTGGGTAGGTTCTAGCCTTCACTTGCTTACGGGATCATCGCTCTGTTTAGCCTTAGTCTTTTATACTTTTGGATCATAGATTAAGGTAGTAATCGATAGTGTAGACGTGCATTCTAGACTAGAGGTTACCTTTGTTTGCCGCGTGCCCCACGGATTGTAGAGGTAGGTGGTAGGTAGTGACCGGGGGGGGGGGGGGGGGGAGGGGGCGGCCGGCACTATTTAACCAAATAATCCACAACTAGTAACAAGTACTAGATATGAATTATAAGGTTTGTCATGTTAAATAGAATATCCGCAAGCGGACGGATAACCCGTTGTAGCATTTCACCCGAGAGTATTCCAGGGTATCGTATTTATATTTTCCCAAAGGAAGACATGGTTGACAAGAGTACTTATGTTCATGGTGTTACAAACGATAGGTGATATAACCACATTCCAATGTAGGGGTAAGGTTTAATAATAATAAGGATAGTGCGACACACACGAAGGCATTCCACTCTCTCTAATAAAAGGCGAGAGACAATCCTAAGCAATGCTAAGTTAGACTAGCGAGCTACTACTCCAAAGGTACAACATTCATATAGCGTGCACAACCTCTACCTATCATCTAGCGTCATGCAAGCACAAGCAAGCGTCTAATGCCTAGCCAACATCGGGAGATCCGGCATACGCAAGGTCTGCCTCGCGACTCCGGCCTATTTACGTACTCCTATGCCGTGCCCGAACGTGTAGGGTTCCTTTGGATGGACAGGGCTATCACTTCCTGCCACCTACCTCTACAAACCGTGGGACACGCACATACCCAAGGGTGGATAGACTACCCTGGCACCATGCCGGCGTTACTAACCACGACTCTAGATCCCTCGAGGCACCCCCAACCCTTCGGATCGACGGGGTGATAAACCTAGAGCACCTTTGCAGGACAATGAGCCCGATGCCTAAACATGAGAACAACTAGCCTAACTAGCATAAACTAGATAAAAGGGATCAAAGCTAGCACTAAGTCATGCATAAGCGTTCGTCGCTCAAGAACGAGCGACGAACGATGAACGATTAAGCAAGTTCAAGAATAATCGATGATCGAGTATGAACGAACGAAGAACGAATGATGAACGAGCATGAACGAACAACGAACGATCATACAAGATCATGATAGAACTAACAAGCTCATAACAACTATATGAATACTTGTATTCCATAGATTAAATAACAAGTCTTACAAAGAGAGAGGAAGGATACAAGAGCGCTACCCAATTCTCCACAAGACTTTGGGAGCAATAGGGCAACCCACTACTCAGCCTAGCACTACCTAGAATTGCCTCTAGCTCAAGTGTGAGGAGGAGGGAATGATCCTTGTGTATTGTGTGTCTTGGAAGGAGGGGGGGTACCCCTCCTTATATAGGCTTTGAAGGTCGGTAACTTTGAGGCGGTTCCCGAGGTCGGTGGCATTTAATGTAGGGGGAACCGACCTCCAGAGGTCGGTAACAAACCGCCACAAAAAGTGGGACCCAGGGGGCCACCCTGCCAGGTCGGCCGACCTGGCCAGGGGGGGGTCGGCCGACCTGTGCCTGGCCCCTCGTGGGCTGGGCTTTGGCAGGTGGCTCCCCCTCTGGGTCTACTTCTCTGGTCCAGGTGCATTTGGCCTTAGTTGTGTTGAACTTTGACGAGATTTGGCCTTTTGTCTTGGAGTTGTATTCCCGCGGCGAACGTCGAGTTTGTAAAAGTGTGCCTTGGGGCATGGTTTCACCTGGATTTCTCCCTTATTCCACCTGCACACTGAAATCTAGAGGTACATGTGGAAATAGGTTATTCTTAAATAAAATGCGTGTAAGAAATGCTCAGTCCTTCTTATTTATTGAGCTAATTGACGGTCGAAATTGGTCCGTAACGACCGTCAACAACTCCCCCAAGCTTACCCCTTGCTCGTCCCGAGCAAGAAGTGTGACTTTAGGTTGTTGATCAGGAGTTGCTACAATGCCTACTTCTCAAAGGTACCAAGTGTGTAACAAAGATACTCATCCTTGAGTTGAATAAATTGGCCAAGATAACTCGCCCTTTTCCCTTAGTCCTTGTGGGGCTTTTGCTTTATACTTCACCTTGGGCGGTTGAGAGAGAGAACGGTGTACGAGCATTTGTTTTCTCATTCCTTGTCTTGCTTTTATTCTCCGGAGGTTTTCAAAAAGATTTTCAAAAATAAAACCAAGTTCCTCAAGTGATACTCTCGAATCGCTTAAGTGGTGTTTTCATTCCTCACCAAGGCATGTGTGTTGCCTCATCCTACATCTAATAGGCTTTTGTGGAGCTCAAGGTAGGATATGAAGAGAGGCATACTTGCATTCATATTTTGCAAAACCAAAAGAGTGGATCCACGGAGATAGCAAGCCATACAATCAAAGATCAAGATGTGCAAGTGTGTGAGTGGATGGTGGTGGTGTATGTGACTACTCCTCTTTTTGTTCACCTCTCTTTATTTTGTATTTTGGGGCATGGCTATCTTTTCTTCTTTCTTTTTCCATGCTCAAAATGAGAGCAGATTTTGTCTCTTTCTTTTCATCATGCTCATCTTTTGTGAGCTTTATTTTCTTTCTTTCTTTTGCATAGCCATGCCTAATTTTGATATTTCAAGAGAGGTGATAAATTGTGAGGAGTGTCTTTATTTTGGTGGATGGTATGACATGTTGCTAACTTCCGGTGTAGAAGTTTAGCATATGAGGTGGAATGTGTACGTGATCTTGATCATGAGAGTATGGAGAGCATCTCACTAGGGTCACACAATTTTGATAAAGCTCAATGAAATGACAAGCAGCATATGTAAGGTTTTTTATTAAGTACTACATATGGCTTTGGTAGGAATTTATCATCACTGAGGAACTCATAATTTTTATGATTTTCGAAAACAAAAATCTCCGGAGTTTTTTCAAGCTTAATTTGGAACAAGATTGCATCAGCTCTTTTTACCATATCATCTCTCACAACAACTTAGGTTCAGTGCAAGCGTATGCTACCCACAAGTTTCAGGTTCTAAGCAAGTATTTTTCAGCCAACAAACTCAAAACTTGGAGAATACTAAGTTATAAACTAGGCACAAGAGAGAAATACGGCAGAGCAACTATTCATCATCTCAACATAGAAGGAAAAGAAACATTTTTACAGCACATAAAAAGAAACTACACTAATTTTTGTTCTTTTTAGTTTTGTTATTTTTATTTTGTTTTTCATATGAGAAGCAGGAACAAGCAAAAATGAAAGGAAAATGATACAAGTTGCGATACATGATACCTTAGCGGGGGGCATGGTGTCTCCCCCCCAAGCTTGTTCTTGCTCATGGGTTTGGTGGCTTGAACCCCATGTGGCGAAAGTAAGCCGAAAGATCGGCTTGTCCCCGCTCCGTCATGTTGGTGAGGTTGGTGAGCTGGGTGTCGGTGCGTTCTTGCCACTGATGGGTTTGTAGGATGTGTTGATTCAGCGCGTATTGAGTGTCTTCCGTCGTGGTCTCGAGCCTTCCCATTTGCTCGGAGAGGTTGTTCATTGCTTGCTCAAGGTGGAAACCTTGAGTCGCACCAGAGTCGGAGGAGTGTTCCTCCCATTGTTGTTGCGGAGTGAACATCCTTGGGTCATGCCCCGAGGTTTGCCACGCCGAGCCCCCGGCCATGTGCGGTGGCGGGGCTGAGTACGCACCGGGAAAATACCCGGTGTGACCATACCCCGGGCCGCCATGGGCCATGGGCTGCGGTGTGGGTGCCTCGGAACTTGATGGCTGATCCGTTCTTCGCGTTCTCCTGCGAGAAGAAATACTCCTGCGTGCACTCTCCATTTCTTGGAGCTCAATGGTTAGACTTTTGCAAGTATACAAGCGAAGATTCGGGTTAGGTAACCGAAACTCGTTTGTATACCCGACAAAATAAAATATGAGGGAATCATTTGGACCACGCTTAAGTGTATGACCGCGAATAAGATAATCTTTGTTTATGAGCATGCGAGGAGTATCAATATATTCAACATTAGCATCATGCAAAGCACCTACTCCTGCAGCGATACGTGTAATCAACGAAGTGTACTCGATAGGTCCTATCATCCCAAAATTATCTAGCCATTGGTGAATCATGTATTGCACAGGAGAAATCTTAATTTTCTCAACCATAGCATAAAGAATTTTCATTTCATCCTCGCGCACAACTCTAATATCACTCATAGGAAAAAGAGTGATGCCAATCCACATGTGCAAAAAGCGCAAAGTAGGGTGATGGATGTGATTAGTTCTAGGCTGCACACAAGTTGAAAAACCCGTAATCCTTTCCCAAAATGCAAGCTTTGAAAAATCAGGAAGGGCACTATCAATATCAACATTGCAGCGAGTATTAAAGCCGAGTATCATGCTAAGGTCCTTCCATTTCAAACGGTATTCTTCCCGGAAAAACCGAAAAGTAATACCTTCATCTACTACTCGTAGGGTGCATAAAAACTGAAGTGTAAGCAAGCGGGAACCCGGCTCATGTACACTAGCAAAATCTTTCCACCCTATAGCTTTGAATACTCGAGAAAATTCAGCATCCATACCTGTTTGTTGCAGCAGCTCCGTGTCAAATGCTCGCGTAGGAGCAAAGATACGGTTTTGAAGAAGTGCGTAGGCGTTCGTCTCGTGCTCGCCCACCAAGTCGAGGTCGGTGTCGGCGAGGAGATGATGCTCGTTGTTGCTCTCTTCTTCGGCTGCATGTGGTGGACTTGGTGGTGGTTCGACCACGGGGCGCGCGCGCGTGCTTCGGCGTGAAGAGCTTGGACTTGAGCTTGAGCTTAGGGACTTCTTCAACGATCCGTACAGCCGCTTCGCTCCCGACATGGCTGCAGCGAGGAGAGCAAGAACACAAGAACAAAAACTCCGAACGGGTTATGTTAGGGAAAATTGAATCGGCGAAACCGTCGGTTGTTCTTGTGAGCAAGAAAATCGCAACTCGAAAAAACAAACAAAAACAAATCAAAACACAAACTGAAAGAACAGTGGGAGAGGAGTTTTTTATGCAGAATTTTGAGGCAAGCACAAAGTGAGAGCAAAGGAGAACCTTGTGAGCAAGAGAGTGAAGTGAATGAGGAATAAAATGAGTGTGTGTGAGGGGGAGAACACTTCTGCCCGGCCACCCCAATTTATAGCACGAAATGTAGCCGTTTTGGAACGTTGGAGGGGGAATATGACCGTTGGGAAAAAGATGGGGGGCAGCAGTGGCTGCCACAGGTTGGCCGACCTGGAAAATGGGGGTCGGCCAACCCCCTGTGGGGCCCACTTGCTCCCCCTCTTGGCCCATGGCCTCCAACGGTCATATGGTTCATGACCTTGGCTGCTATGTCCAGTAAATCCTCGGAAATATTGCTCAGAAAGATTTCCAAATAAAATCATGCCTCGAAATTCAAATGGTTTTCGGAAAAATTGAAACTAGAAGAGAAAAAGTGTCGGAAAAATCCCAACATGTGGAAAATTTATTGTAGTGGTACAGAGGTACTCCAAAACCTTGCACAAAAGAGTGAAAAAAGTTTTGAAGAACCAAATATTTTTGGAGATTAATTTTTGTATGCATGGCGAGATGAAAATAAGTATGCTGGCGGAAAAAAAAGAAAATCCAAATAAAACTTTGTGAGGGAAGAATAAAATGCAAGGTGGTTTGGAAAAATGCAAATGGTGATTTTTTTTTATTTTTTATTTTTGGAAAAGTGTATAAAAATTTTAAAAAGAAATCAAAAAGAAGTGAAGAGAAAAAGATAACGCCGATTAACCGGTCGGTCCAGGGCTTCGCCGTTTTAAGTCCGGCGAGCAAGGACTTCTCCATGCGTTTCATTCTTGAGGTGCCGGCCCCGTCCTTGGAGAAGAGGATGAAGATGGCTGCACCTTCTTTACTTGCCACATTTGTTTGATCTTGGGTTGTGTTGGTGGCTTCTCAATTTGAGGGGTCGATTTCTTGACCCATAACCCCGGCCTTGTTGTTGCGGGCTTCTTGGGTTGGTACCATGACGGGTTCTCACGTTTGTCAATTTGCTTCCAAAGAGCAATGAGACTATCCGTCTTTCTCGGGGTCACTTCAACTTCTTTGATGTTTGAGGGGTTTGGCCCATACTTGATCTTGATCATCGAGCATTGTTCTTTTCGGGGTTGAAACTCGAATTTCTCCTCCTTCTCATTGATGTAGAAACGGATTTCTCCGGCCCCAACATCAATTTGAGCCTTCGCGGTGCTAAGAAAGGGACGTCCCAAGATGAGGGGTGTCTCTTTATCAATGTCCATTTCCAGCACCACGAAGTCCACCGGAATGAAGTTACCACGGATTTTCACCGGAATGTCTTCGGCTATTCCCGCGGGGTAGCGGACTGATGAGTCCGCTAGTTGTAGCTTCATTGGTGTAGGAGTTAACTCCGTGTAGCTCAATCGATCGAAGACTTCCTTGGGCATAACGCTCACGCTTGCCCCAAGATCACATAAGGCATGTTCGAAGTGATGTGCCCCAATGGAGCATGATATGGTGGGGCAACCAGGGTCTTTCTTCTTTTCTGGAAGCCGATTGAGTATAGCCGCGCTACACTCTTCGGTGAGCTTGACCATCTCTGTCTTGGGCAGTGGTCGCTTGTTATTGAGGATGTCTTTGAGGTAACGTGCATATGTGGGTACTTGTACCATGTCCATCAAAGGCACGTTGACATGAATCTTTTGGATGACTTCCACAAAACGATCAAATTGTTCATCCACCTTCGGCTTCTTATTTCTGTGTGGGAATGGCATGAAACTTGTGTCTTGGAATTCTAGTGCCTCTTTCCCAGTGGTTGCCTTTGGTTCATCATTCTTTTTCTGGATGATAGAAGGGTCTTCTTCTTCTTGTTCAACCCTGTCCTTGTTACCTGCATGGTTAGGATATGGTGGGTCCCGAGTGGATTTTCCTCCCCTCGTGGTAACCGCATTAACATTTTCTAAAGAAGACTCGGGTTGCCCCGGGATCTTCCCAGAATTAGAGGTAGGAACAAGAGCAGCAAGCTGAGCTATTTGAGTTTCTATCATTTTGTTAAAACTCAGCTGATTTTTGAAAGCGGAAGAAAAACCTTCTAGCTGTGAATTTAAATTTTCTAAAACTTTATCGTTGGCAGCAAGCTTTTTGTTGATTGATTCATTAATTTTAGCTTGGCCAAGAACCAAATCTTTCAAAGAGGGCTGATTATTGTAAAAACCAGGAAAATTGTTACCTCTATTTTGATTTTGATTATATCCTTGACCTCTGTTTGGGCGATACCCGTTGTTGTTGTTCATGTAGAACGCATCTTCTTGGGTGTGGGGGCAATTCTTCCCCATATGGCCCGTATCCCCGCATTCCTCACACGTCATGTGTGAGTCCAATGCACGAACACTACCACTTGAAGTGTGTTCATCCAAACGCTTCATGAGAAGGTCAAGTTTGGCGGACAACATGTCCACTTCCTTGACAGGGTGGATGCCTTTTGAGCGTGTTTGGAGTCGATCATCGCTCCACCCTTGATTGGAGACCATCTTCTCTATAAGATCTTTTGCTTGAGTAGCGGTTTTGGAGAAGAAGGCTCCTCCAGCAGCGGCATCCATATGTCCACGGGCTGTTGGTGTCAACCCGTTGTAAAAGTATTGGAGAATGAGCCATTCTTCCATCCCATGGTGTGGGCAGGCTGATGTGTATTCTTGGAGCCTTTCCCATGCCTCGGGTATGGATTCATTTGTTGCTTGCTGGAAGCTTGCAATTCTTCCACGAAGAGCATTGGTTTTGCCCATCGGGAAGAACTTAGCGAGGAACGCCGTAGAACATTTGTCCCAAGTGTCAATATTGGCGCGGTTTGCATAGAACCATTGTTTCGCTTTCCCAAGGAGGGAGAGCGAAAACAAACGGAGCTTGATAGCATCTTGATTGCCTTCTCCCGTGCCTGACGTGTTGCATATTTCTAGGAACTGTTGGAGATGAGAGTTGGCGTCCTCAGAAGCCTTCCCACAAAAGGGTATGGCTTGCACCATAGTGATGAGGCTGGACCTTATGTTAAGTCCGGCGTCACCAACGTCGACGTTGGGTCCAATGGGCACATTGGCGACGGTGGGCGCGGAGTATTCACGAAGGGTCTTTTCAGCCATGACGTTTGACGTAGATGGTGTGGAAGATGCGGGTTCGCTTGTCGAGAGTACTTGAGGGGAGACGACGACGCGGTGTCGAGTCTTCCTCACAAGTGACTCGGGATTATCAACGAAGTTTTTCGGCAAGTCGAATCCACGCATACACTATCCTGTTTTCACATCAAAGAGAAAACAGATCAAGGTTAGCCTGCATGGGCAATGGTTAAACCACATCAAGTGTAATCATGAACAATCATTGTATTCTTGTTAACCAATGTCTTCCCCGGCAATGGCGCCAGAAATGCTTGTTGGCGTCTCTTACGGTCACGCGGGAAACACGCGACCGCGGGAGACGCCGGGGGTTATGGAATTGTTCACTTGCACTATTTAACCAAATAATCCACAACTAGTAACAAGTACTAGATATGAATTATAAGGTTTGTCATGTTAAATAGAATATCCGCAAGCGGACGGATAACCCGTTGTAGCATTTCACCCGAGAGTATTCCAGGGTATCGTATTTATATTTTCCCAAAGGAAGACATGGTTGACAAGAGTACTTATGTTCATGGTGTTACAAACGATAGGTGATATAACCACATTCCAATGCAGGGGTAAGGTTTAATAATAATAAGGATAGTGCGACACACACGAAGGCATTCCACTCTCTCTAATAAAAGGCGAGAGACAATCCTAAGCAATGCTAAGTTAGACTAGCGAGCTACTACTCCAAAGGTACAACATTCATATAGCGTGCACAACCTCTACCTATCATCTAGCGTCATGCAAGCACAAGCAAGCGTCTAATGCCTAGGCAACATCGGGAGATCCAGCATACGCAAGGTCTGCCTCGCGACTCCAGCCTATTTACGTACTCCTATGCCGTGCCCGAATGTGGAGGGTTCCTTTGGATGGACAGGGCTGTCACTTCCTGCCACCTACCTCTACAAACCGTGGGACACGCACATACCCAAGGGTGGATAGACTACCCCGGCACCATGCCGGCGTTACTAACCACGACTCTAGATCCCTCGAGGCACCCCCAACCCTTCGGATCGACGGGGTGATAAACCTAGAGCACCTTTGCAGGACAATGAGCCCGATGCCTAAACATGAGAACAACTAGCCTAACTAGCATAAACTAGATAAAAGGGATCAAAGCTAGCACTAAGTCATGCATAAGCGTTCGTCGCTCAAGAACGAGCGACGAACGATGAGCGATTAAGCAAGTTCAAGAATAATCGATGATCGAGTATGAACGAACGAAGAACGAATGATGAACGAGCATGAACGAACAACGAACGATCATACAAGATCATGATAGAACTAACAAGCTCATAACAACTATATGAATACTTGTATTCCATAGATTAAATAACAAGTCTTACAAAGAGAGAGGAAGGATACAAGAGCGCTACCCAATTCTCCACAAGACTTTGGGAGCAATAGGGCAACCCACTACTCAGCCTAGCACTACCTAGAATTGCCTCTAGCTCTAGTGTGAGGAGGAGGGAATGATCCTTGTGTATTGTGTGTCTTGGAAGGAGGGGGGGTACCCCTCCTTATATAGGCTTTGAAGGTTGGTAACTTTGAGGCGGTTCCCGAGGTCGGTGGCATTTAATGTAGGGGGAACCGACCTCCAGAGGTCGGTAACAAACCGCCACAAAAAGTGGGACCCAGGGGGCCACCCTGCCAGGTCGGCCGACCTGGCCAGGGGGGGTCGGCCGACCTGTGCCTGGCCCCTCCTGGGCTGGGCTTTGGCAGGTGGCTCCCCCTCTGGGTCTACTTCTCTGGTCCAGGTGCATTTGGCCTTAGTTGTGTTGGACTTTGACGAGATTTGGCCTTTTGTCTTGGAGTTGTATTCCCGCGGCGAACGTCGAGTTTGTAAAAGTGTTGTTTCGTCGCCTTGGGGCATGGTTTCACCTGGATTTCTCCCTTATTCCACCTGCACACTAAAATCTAGAGGTACATGTGGAAATAGGTTATTCTTAAATAAAATGCGTGTAAGAAATGCTCAGTCCTTCTTATTTATTGAGCTAATTGACGGTCGAAATTGGTCCATAACGACCATCAACAGCGTCGGCGCGCGAGGTGGCCCGGCCGGCGGACAGGTGGGGCCGGCGGCGGGCCAGGGCACGGAATCCGACGCCTCTTTGAGCTGCGCGTGCTCCTCCTTATCCTCTTCTGCTGTGCCTGCACGGATAGAGGAGAGGGATGACAGGTGGGGGCCAGCTGGGCCCGAGAGGGTCGCAGCTGTCCAAAATTTTTATTTAGATTTTTATTTGGTTTTAGATTTTTAGATGGGCCCACAAATATTACTAAAACAGAAATTAAACTTTTATTCCTAGGATAATGACGGTTTTTATCCTCCCGTCAGAGGTTTATTAGCGTACGACGCGAAAAAAAATTTGTTCTAATTTCTACGCGGTCTTGACGCTTGTACTTTGTCCAGCGGTAGAATGTTGACATCTTGAAATCTTTCGAGTGGACAACATGTTCCGCACTTTCTTTGCGAGAGCCGTCTTTGGTTCCTTTTTCTTTGGCGCAGTTTTCTTTGGCTCTTTCTTTTTCGGAGTACGGGTCTTATTTGGAATTTCTTCCTTCTCGGGGGTCACCTTGCATTCTTCACCTTTGATCGTCACACGTCCATTGATCAATTGGCGTGGGGCGTACGGTGGCTTCTCGATGAAATGGTAGCAGAAGGTGTGTCCCCAACGATCAACCATGGTGCCTACAAGTTTCCTTCCTTTTGGCACGGCAGGAGGTTTGATAAGCTTCGTTTTTGCTTTTCCCGCGGTCGATGCATCTGGCTTTGTAATTTTTCACGAAACGATAGCCATGGCTCTTAAGTAAAATTTATTTTTATTTTCGCAAAAAGGATAAGATTAAACGGTCACGCATGTGATGGGTTCGTGATAAATATGACGAACATAGATAGCAAGCAATGATAACAGGAAATTCTTAATCTAATGCTTCCCCGGCAACGGCGCCAGAAATGCTTGTTGGTGATACAAATGCATGATAAAATATTTCTATTCCGCAAGCGCACGGTTCACCATTGTAGCACTTCACTATAGAGTATTCCAGGGTTATCGTATTTATAATTATCCACAGGGAAGCATAGTAAGAATTTCATAGATGGACTATCTAATTCAATCATATGGATCACGTCAAACGATAAGGGTTTGATAGGTGGCACTCACGAAGTGAATCCAAATAAAAGATACTAGTAATTAAATTGGGAGCGCAGCGAGTGAAGTGTTAAGATTTCTGAAATATATCCGTCCTAAGTATTTATTTTTAGCACCCTAATAGTCTACAAATATCTACTTAAGATCATACAACAGTTCCATTCCTGTATATCGGGGCACATGCATTTCCTTAGCAGCCAACCCGAGAATTAGGTCCGACTACTAAGAACGCTACGTGCTATTGAGAACCCTACTATGCCGACCTTGAACGTGGTGGATTGCAGAGGCCTAAACACGCCTGTCACACATGTGGCTACCATCCTCCGTAAGGCCGGGTGCAAACTCGTGTCTAACATGATTCTTTGAACCATACAAACAATCATCTTAGATAGCCTACGCTTAGCTAACAGGATAGACCAACCATGTATAATAAATCAAAGTAAATTGTGTAGGCATCCACCAGCAATCAATTCACTCATATCTATCACACACAGTCGTGGAACTAATACAGGAACTTCACTATGGTAATCACTCAAAGCAATAATGTGGACCAAAGGTAATTCCGAATTTAATAAATAGGGAGAGATATTCATAATAATAATTCTTACAAAAGAGGAAATAAAGATACAAGAGAGCTTTACCCAACTTCCGAAGATGACTCCGAAATCCAGAGCTGAGCTCTCACTAACGCTCTAACTCCCAACTAACTACTAACTAGAAAATAAAAGAGTAAATGGATTCTTCAATGAGGTGCGAGTTGTTCTGCTGCTGCCCGGGGGTATTTATAGCCTCTACAGGACCAGGAGAGTCTTATAGCGCGAGGTGGAGTGGCGCGCCCGCCTAGTAGGGGGGCCGGCCGGCTGTCCACCGAGGCGGTTTGCCACCGCCTTCGCCCTGGACGCTCCTGATTGCTTCCTGGAGTCGGTTCCAAAGTCGGTTCGCTTCTGGGGGCGGCAGAACTGGAGTGAGGGCCTTTAGGCCCACTCAGCCCATCTTCTAGAGTATCTGCGATATTTCGAGCGTGGGCTTTGATATTCTTCGTGTTTGGACTGCTTTCAACCCACTGGAGCAAGCCTGCAGGCTTTGGGCACTGAACAAGGCCGGCCGGCCTAGGTGGGAGGCCGGCCGGCCTGTGATTTCGCTCACAGAGGCTCATTTTCTCCTTATTTACTCCTGCGCTCATAAATCATCCAAAACTCGTGGAATTGCATTAGTTAAACAAATTAATGTTGAGCGTTGGCGATTTACCCTTTTATTCACCGATAAGTTGACTGTATTTTTCTGGTTTTTACACCGTCAACACCATGTAGGCAAGAAACGCCCCTGGGGCGGGGTTTATGACGAAAGTTGTGGGTCCCACGTTGACTGAAATGTAGGCCCTTGTATTGTTGCATCGTGCGCACGTGGCATTAGGACGCGGGAAATAAAATCAGCGTCGAAAAATACTTGGTCTAGGGAACCCGTCTTCTGATATGTGGGCCCTAGTTGCCCTTTGCTGCGCACCTTGTGGCATTTGACGCGGTCAAACGAAATTTTAGTGACGAAAATGGTTTGACCGTGGGCCTATGGAGCCTGACACATGGGCCCCATCTTGCTGACCAGGATGCCACGTAGGCCAGAAACGCCCCTGGGGCGGGGTTTATGACGAAAGTTGTGGGTCCCACGTTGACTGACATGTAGGCCCTCGTAGTGTTGCATCGTGCACACGTGCCATTACCACGCTGGGAAATAAAATCAGCCTCGAAAAATACTTGGTCTTGGGACCCCTTCTTCTGATACGTGGGCCCCAGTTGCCCTTTGATGTGCGTCTTGTGGCAGTTTACACGGTCAAACGAAATTTTAGTGACGAAAATGGTTTGACCGTGGGCCTGCGAAGCATGACACATGGACCCCCTCTTACTGACAATGATGCCACGTAGGCCAAAAACGGCCATGGGGTTGGGTTTATGACGAAAATTGTGGGTTCCCGTTGGTCGCCATACTCGAAACGAGATTTTAGTGACGAATCGGCCACTCAGAACCTGCCCAGAACAGTAAACGGGCGACACGGGACACTACTGTTCATTGATTTATATGAATTTTCGTCACAAATGAGGCTTGTTAGTGACGGACCGCGAAAAACGTCATAAAGTTGGCCGAAAACGGGAAAAACCCCCAAAATAGTGACGGATCTACAGTAAAATCGTCACTAATCAGGAGATCTGTACTAGTGTTTTCTTCTTTTTATTTTATTTGCATTCTTTGAGTTGCGATCAAGAAGCTTTGCAGCAACCGACGGGTGATCCACATTGTTTACACTAACGTAACCCGTTCTCGAGTTTGCTCTTGTGTTCTTGCTCTTATGTGCAGCCAAGAAAAAGGCCAACAAGTGTCTCATCAGGACTACGAGCAAAGAACAAGTGTGGGGGAAGATCCCTTCCCCACAAAGGTGACTTGCATCGCGACTTGTATCTTTTTGCTTTCACCCTACATGGTAAACTAAAAAGTTGAAATAGAATCTAACATAAACTAAAAAAAATTAATACCAAATGATATGAATAAGCTAGGCGCTTTTATTTCCCTTTTCCAAACATATAATGCGCCTTGAGTTTCCCATTTTCAAATTAAATAAATTTAGGCTCCCCAGTCTTTAACCCCGGTAGAGTCCTTTTTGCTTCCACATTTGTTTTTGTTTTGCATAAATAAGTCAGGTACAATAACAAGTGTGGGGGAGATTTCTTGTTCTTCATCACGCACACATTCGAGATCTCCCACCAACACGATGCACAACATCGCATTGATCGACACGTAAAGGGGTGGAGCCATAGGGCACAAGAAAACAAAGCATGGTTAAACCTTTGGTTCAATCAAATATCCTATGGTCCCTCTTGGTCTCTGTTGATACTTCTTACGGTCACAGATAATTCCGCAAGCGCATGGAGTACCGTTGTAGCACTTCACCCGGGAGTATTCCAAGGTATCGTATTTGTTTTCCCCAAGGAACGGAGGTAATCTGCAACAAGATTAGTTTTACCCAAGAACAACAAGAATAACAAGAACCACGGGTAGAGAAGATAAACTAAGGTATGGTTTTCTCGGGATAGCACAGATTAGGTTCTACTCTCTTACTTCGGGCACTGGTATAGGCTTGGTCTGCCAAGCCACGCTAGCCTGTAGCTCTACGATGTACCCGAACGTGGAGGATTACGAAAGGGCGGACAAGGCTGTCACCACCTGCCGCCTACCTCTACAAACTGTGGAGCACGCGGCAAACACAGGTAACCTCTAGCCTAGACACCACGTCTATGCTATCGATTACTACTCTAGCCTTGTACTAGAACTGATTCAGAAAGCTAGAGCACCCCTTGCGGAGCGATGATCCCGTAAGCAAGTATAGCAAGATCTAGATACTATGAACGATACACAACCAACCTAAGAATATCACGAACACTTACTTAAGAAATAGATCTAGTGCAATGAACGAACAACAAACGATGAACGAACGACGAACAACAAAGAACGAATGATGAACTATTCAATAAGAAAGTATTCGCTAAGATACAAGGAGGAGTAAGTGCTAGATAGGCTAGCACTTCCCCTCTCCTCTACCCTACTCTCTCCCTACAACTATACAAGGGGCCTAAGGCCCTTTGGACTGGAATGATCTTGTGTCTTGTGATGTCTGATGATCTCTCTTGAGGGGAGGGGGTACCCCTTTATTTATAGGCATGAGTAGGTCGGTTTGGGGGGCCTCAACCACCTTTGGGCATTAATTGCAAGTGGAACTGACCTAAGTAAATCATTTGTCACCCCCAAGAGGCGGTGGGTATGTAAACTCCACACCCTGAGGTCGGCTGACGTGGAATGTGGGGTCGGCCGACCCCTGGGGCCACCTCCTGGCTCCCCTCTTCTCTGGCATATCCTCTGGGTGATTCTATTCTTGATTCTGGTGGATATCCTCTGATATGATTCTGATATGTATCCTTGATATGATTTGAGGATCAGATATCTTTCCCTTTATTGAGGAATTCCAGGATAGGATCTCTCTTCATATCTTCTCTTGATATTCTTCTAGTTTTTTTTGCTTTTGGAAGATATCTTTATTCCGGGGAAAATTTGATGAATGTGGAGTCCATGGTTTGTGCCTCCTTTTCCCCATCTTCATATGGATTGCACCTGCACTCATAAATATACCAAGACTAGTGGAACTTGTTAGAAATAAGCCCTACATCTACTCTTGGTGTTGGATATTGATTAAGAGGTGCATATGGTTGACGGTAAAAGATATGCTTTAAGGACCGTCAACAAACTCCCCCACACCGAGCCTTTCCTCGTCCTCGAGTGAAGGTAGAGGACTAAGATATAACATGACTTCCTTTGGTATGATGCTAGCATACAAGTTATTCCAAGCCATACCTGCACTTGTGAACTTTGAGGTGGCTAACATGCCATCTTGGGCGGTTGAGGAATGGAACGGTCTTGATTCAAGTCATCAATACTCCTCTGTTGAGTAACTTGGGTTTTTGATAGATTTTCAAAGTAAAAACATAGCTTGTACTCCTCGAATGATAACTCTCAAATCGCTCAATGCGTATGATTCCTCACCTAGGCATTGGATTTTCCTCTTTTCATCGTACTTCTATGTAAGGCATTATGTGGAGCTTGGTAGGGATGGAAAGGAGCATACTTGTATCACTTATATTGCAAAGTCAAAGAGGGGATCCACGGAGAAAACAAGTCATACAATCTGATCAAGAATGTGCACGTGTGTGGATATGTGCATGGTAGATGGAATGAAATGGATACTCCTTGATGCGATGATGTCGTTCTCTTGATTGACTTTTATTTGAGAACATGGCTATCACTTCTTTTCATTTCTCTTTGTTCTCTTTTCTTTCTTTTTTTCACTCAAGCTCATCATGTTTGAGCAGGTCTTTCTTTGCTCATGCTCATATGCATACGAGCACCCTTTTTTTTTAACTTCTTTTTTTTCGATGTTTGGAGAGAGACATCAACAACAAGTGATGGAGTATTTATTTGGTGGATGGATGGATGGAAATGGTGTTGCTAACTTCTAGTGTAGAAGGTTAGCATGTTTTGTGGTGGTGATGTATGTGTACGTGATCTTGATCAAGAAAGTATGACAAGCATCTCACAAGGGTCACACAATTTGACAAAGCTCAAAGCAATAACAAGCAGCATTTTGTAGAGGTTTTCAATGTGATCCTTATTTGGCTCTGGTGGGAATATAAGATCATTGAGGAGTGCAAAGCTATGGATTTTAAAATTTTCAAGATAAATTCCCAAGCACTCTATACAGAAAAAGCAAGATTCCTCTCATCCAACCATATCTCATCCGCCAACAACTTAGATAAACATGGGTTCCTATGAGATTGGTGTGTTCACAAGCAACAGTTGTATGATGCGAGGAATAAAGAGTATGCAGGCCAACCAACAAGAACCATGTAATGTTTTGAGGGAACAACAAGGTTCATTTTATCTTTGAGTTAAATTTTAGTGATTGACGCAAAAGATTATTTTAACTCATGAACTAGGGAGATAGAGTGGTATAAGATGTGCAAACCATCGCCTTGGGTGAAGTGGAGACCAAGAGGGACCATAGGATATTTGATCGAACCAAAGGTTCAACCGAATTTTGCTTTCTTGTGCCCGATGGCTCCACTGTTCTGCGTGTAACATAGTGCGATGTTGTGCACCGTGTTGTGGGGAGATCTTGAATGGGTGCATGATGAAGAACTTAGAGATCTCCCCCACACTTGTTCTTGTACCTAACTTATTTATTCAAAACAAACAAACAAATGTGGAAACAAAAAGGACTCTACCGGGGTTAAGGACCGGGGAGCCTAAATTTATTGAATTTGAAAAGGTAAACTCAAGGCGCATGGTAAGTTCGAAAGGGAAATAAAAACACCTAGATTATTCGTATATTTTTTCTATTACTTTATTTCTTTATTTGACTTTAAATTCCTTTTCAACTTTTTATTTTATCATGCAAGGTGAAAGCAAAAAGATACAAGTTGCGATGCAATTTACCTTAGTGGGGAGGGTCCTCCCCCACACTTGTCCAGCCTCATATGGTTGCGGGGATTGGTCCCAACTAGGTGCATACCCAATTGTTTCCTACCCCGTACATATTCATAGGCTATGGGCTGCGGTGGTGGCACCGGTATGGCTGCATTCCTTGACCTTCCATTGTAATCCCTGCGAAAACCACTACTACTGCAAGCAATCCTCATCCAACTTGGAGAGGGATGGTTAGCTCTCAGAGCATATACAAATAAAGCCCTGGTTAGGTGACGGGATTTCATTTGTATAGCCGAGGAAGTGAAACACAAGTGAATTTGGACCATGTTTGAGTGTAACCATAAACAAAATAATCCTCGTTGATAAAAGCTGAGGGCTTAGTGATGTATGAAACACAAGAACTGTCTAAAGCCCCGACTCTAGAAGTGATAAGAGCAAACAACAAGGTGCACTCAACATGTTCTAACCACTTGAAAAATTCTAACGATTGCTTAATCATGCATTGCATAGAAGAGATTTTGATATTGTAAACTGTGGCATAAAGGATACAAAGCTCATCCTCATATATAGGTCTATGATTGCCTTGAGGAACATAAGTCATAGCAAGCCATTCATGCATCAAGCACAAGATAGGATATGACACTTTACCAAAGAGCATGCTTGCGAAAATCAGGAGTTGTAGAGACAAGTCTAGCAAGCAATGCATATGAAAGCCTAGTAGTAGACTAAGATTGTTCCATGAAAGCAGGTGATACTTGTTCTAAAAGAACCAAAGTAAAACCATTGTCTACTACTAGCAGGGTGCACAAAACTGTATGGTAAGTAGGAGAGTGTTGGCGTTCCTTACGGCACACCGATGTTTGGGTTAAAGAGTCTTGCAATAATGTTACCAGATAGCCCACCACTAGCAACGAGTGCTAGAGATGTTCTATCGGCATTCCCATGATAAAGAGGATCCGCAAGCGCACGGATAACCCGTTGTAGCATTTCACCCAAGAGTATTCCGGGGTATCGTTATTTATATTTTCCCAAAGGAAGACATGGTTGACAAGTGTACTTATGCTCAATAGATACAATGATAGACAAACCCACAATCCAGTGCAGGGGTAAGTGATAAAGATAGATATGGATAGTGTGACACACACAGAGGATTCCACTCTCAGATAAAAGGCGAGAGGCAAGTCTAAGCAGGGCAAGAGCTAACTAACGGGTGCTACTCCTAAGGTACATCATCATATAGCGTACTAGGGTTCTACCTATGTCAGGCTTACACTAGTGAGAGCTAAGAGTCTGTGGCTAGGGATCATCGGGAGATCCGGTTTAGGCCTGTTCTGCCAGGCCACGCCGGCCTTTTGTATAAACTCCTATGCCATACCCGAACGTGGAGGATTACGGAAGGATGGACAGGGCTGTCACCACCTGCCACCTACCTCTACAAACCGTGGGGCACATGGATGGAAAGTGAACCTAGCACCATGCTAGCATCACTCGCCATAACCCTAGATCCCTCGAGGCACCCCGCAGGGTGGTAAACCTAGGGCTTCCCTTACGGGACAATGAACCCGATATCTAGTCACAAACAACTAGCCAAACTAGTCTAAACTAGACAAGGATCAAATCTAGTACTACGCTATGCATAAGCGTTCATCGCTCAAGAACGAGCGATGAACGACGAACGATTAAGAACGATCATCCATAATCGGTGATCAAGTATGAACGAACGAAGAACGCCCGATGAATGCCCACGAACGTTCATCGATGAACGATGAATGAACGATGAACGATCATGAAGAACGACGAACGCTCATCCAAGAACACAACTAGACTAAGGATGAACAACATAAGCACACAACTACGATATGATAAATGATGATTCATTGATAAAGATTAAGTCTTACAAGAGAAGGATACAAGAGCATACCCAATTCTCCAAGGGACTTTGGGGGCACAAGGTCAGCCCATTACTTAGCCTAACACTACCTAAACAGCCTCTAGCTCTAAGGTGAGGAGGAGGAGGGAATTAGCCTCAAGTGGTGTGTGTTCTCTAGGAGGGGGGTACCCCTTTATTTATAGACTTGGAGGTCGGTTCCTGGAGGCGGTTCCTGAGGTCAGTGGCATTAATTGTAGGTAGAACCGACCTCCAGAGGTCGGTTGGCAACCGCCATAAGAAGATGGGCCCAGGAGGCTACCAGAGCAGGTCGGCCGCCCTGGCAAGGGTGGTCGGCCAACCTGGGCCTGGCCCCTCCTGGGCTAGGTCTTGGCAGGTTGGTCTCCCTTTGCCTGTAGGCCTCTGATCCAGGTGCATTGGCCTTCAGTTAGTTCTAAGTTTTTGTTGATCTTGGCCTTTTATCTTGGAGTTTGCAAAATTTTTGTTCTTTTTAGTTTTGCAAAATTTTATTTTGTTTTCATATAAGGTGCAAGAACAAGCAAACAAAGGAAAAGAAAAGGATACAAGTTGTGATACATGATACCTTGGCGGGGGATATGGAATCTCCCCCAAGCTTGTTCTTGCTTAAGAGTCCTGCGGAGGATCGAATCCTATGTGGCAAAAATAAGCCGAAAGATCGGAAGGTCCCCTCTCGGTCATGTTGGTGAGATTTTGTATCTGAGAGTGGGTACGTTCCTGCCACTGGTGGGTCTGTAGAGCGTGCTGATCGACGGTGTATTGGATATCATCCGTCTTGCTCTTGAGATGCCCCAATTGTTCGGTGAGGTTGTTCAATTCCTGCTCGAAGTGGTGACCTCGAGCAGAAGAAGAACGACGCCCACTCGAAGTGGAGGACTGGGAGACTTCCTCCCAATGCTGCCATGGGACATTTTCCCATGTGCCTTGCCTCGGTCCTTGCCCCGACGATCCTCCAACCTCATATGGTGGCGGAGTTTGGTACCCACCGGGGTGATATCCCGGGGGACCGTATCCACTACCATGTGCATAGGCCATAGGATGTGGTGCAGGAATTTTGGAGCCAGCGGTTGATTTAGTCCTGCGTGTCCTCCTGCCAGAAGATGTACTCCTGCGTGCAATTTCCTCTTCTTGGAGGGTAATGGTTAGGTTATCACAGCCATACAAACGGAGGTCCGGGTTAGATAACCGAAACTCGTTTGTATAGCCGACATAATAAAACACAAGGGTATTGTTGGGACCACGTTTGAGTGTATGACCTTGAACAAGATAATCCTCATTTATAAGAGCGCGGGGCACATCAAAATATTCAACAAGTGAATTTTCTAAAGCACCAACACCTGCAGCAATACGTGTAATCAAAGAGGTACACTTAATGGTTCCAGACATCCTAAAATTTTCTAACCATTGCTTAATCAAAAACTGAACAGGAGCAATCTTGATTTTCTCAACCATGGCATAAAGAATTTTCAAATCATCTTCGCGCACAGTCCTAATATCAGCTCTAGGGAACAGAGAAATGCCAAGCCACATATGCAAAAAGCGCAGGGTAGGATGGTGGATATGATTGGTTCGGGGCTGATCACAAGTCGAAAAACCAGAAATTCTATGCCAAAACATGAGCTTGGAATAGCCCAGAAGTGCATCATCTATGTCTACCTTGCAGCGAGCATTAAAGCCAAGTACACGACTAAGATCTTTCCAACGTAAGTGATAATCTTCACGAAAGAAACGAAAAGCAATACCATCAATCAATACTTGTAGGGTGCATAAAAATTGAATTGTCAGCAAGCGCGAACCTTGCTCACCTATGCATGCTAATTCAGTCCACCCTAATGCTTTAAATACTCGAGCAAATTCAGCATCCATACCTGTCTTTTGCAGTAGCTTCGTGTCAAATGCTCAAGTAGGAGCAAAGGACCTGTTACAAAGAGTTTCGTAGGCGTTCGTCTCGATCTCACGCACCAAGTCGAGGTCGGTGTCGATAAGGAGACGGTCCACGTTGGTGTTGTCTTGTGCTTCCTTCGTGGTTGCATGTTTGTTGGTATTTCTTAACGTCACAGATAAATCCGCAAGCACACGGAGAATACCTTTGTAGCACTTCACCCGTGAGTATTCAAGGGTATCGTTATTTATATTTTCCCAAAGGAACGGAGTGTAAATATCCTCTACTCTAGCTAGTCCAAGGTCATGAAGAAGTAAGATAGATTCAGGTAGAGAGGATTCCTATGGATGAGGTTCTTAGCTAAGATAAACTCCACCTCTAATTGCTTACTTCGGGCGCCGGCTTAGACTGGTCTGCCAAGTCACTCCGGCCTGTTACTCTACTACGTACCCGACGTGGAGGATTACGAAGGACGGATAGGGCTGTCACCACCTACCGCCTACCTCTACAAACCGTGGAGCACGCAGCAAACAAAGGTAACCTATAACCTAGAAACCACATCTATGTTATCGATTACTACCTTAGCCTGGGCTAGCTGAACGAAAGGCAAGGTACTCTAAATGAATAGAGCGATGATCCCGTAAGCACATAAAGAAAGAACTTAACCAAGATCAGAATTACACAATCCAAAAGGAGATCGAGAATACTTACTTGTAATGGAGATGAACGACGAACGAACGATGAACGAACGACGAACGAACGATGAACGAACGAAGAACAATGCACTATAAATAAGTATTCTCCAAGAATATAAGATTTGGGCTAAGTCCTCACAAAGGGGGGACTACCCTTCTCTTCTACCCTACTCTCTCCCTATTCTACTAGTATACAAGAGGCTCTAGGCCCTTGGGAGTGGAATGAGGCTCTCCTCCTTGTGTGTCCTTGAGGGGAGGGGGTACCCCTCTATTAATAAGGACTTTGAGGCGGTTGTAGAGGCGGTTTCGAGAAATTAATGCCATCAATGCACCTGGAACTGACATCAGGAGGTCGATTGCTGCCAGCAGGCCAAATCTGGGCCCTGTTGGGCCCCAGAGCAGGCCGGGCGACCTGGGAGTGGCCGCCGGCCGACCCCCTTTTGTTTCCTTTGGTCTTGGGCTTTGCTCTAATGTTCCTTTGGGCCTCCTTGATGTTTCTCCTCGGTGTATGGCCCAGGATGAGACCAGATGGCTGAATTTTTCCCTTTTCTCCATCGCGTGTGATTCTACGTTGACCGTAGATTTGCCAGAGTGATATGGCACTTGGGCTTTGTCCAAGGAGTCCCCATTTGGGTCCTAGTGATGTATCTTGGTGCTTTGGCCCAATTGGGTTGAGTCTTGTATGGCTTTTGATCCATATCTTGCTCGGCAGCCGGTGCTGATTTCTCGGAATGGTGAATTGTGGTCTTCATGATGTGTTTTCCCTCATTTTCATATGAAATGTACCTACACTCATAAATTCACCAAGACTTGTGGAAATAGTTAGTAATAAGCCCTATGTCTACTCTTGGTGTTGGATATTGGTTAGAAAGTGAAGGTAATTGACGGTCAAAAGTGGTACTTAAGGACCGTCAACAACACCCCCACACTTGAGCCTTTGCTCGTCCTCGAGTGAAGGTGGATGACTAAGATATAACATGACTTCTATTGGTATGATGCTAGCATACAAGTTATTCCAAGCCATACCCGTACCTGTGAACTTTGATGTGGCTATCATGCCATCTTGGGCGGTTGAGGAATGGAACGGTCTTGATTCAAGTCATCAATACTCCTTTGTTGAGTAACATGGGTTTTTGATAGATTTTCAAAGTAAAAACATAGCTTGTACTCCTCAAATGATAACTCTCAAATCGCTCAAAGTGTATGATTCCTCACCAAGGCAATGGGCTTGCCTCTATTCATCCTACTCCTATGTAAGGCTTTGTGTGGAACTTGGCAGGGATGAAAAGGAGCATACTTGTATCACTTATGTTGCAAAGTCAAAGAGTGGATCCAAAGAGAAAACAGGCCATACAATCTGATCAAGAATGTGCACGTGTGTGGATATGTGTATGGTCAATGGAATGAGATGGATACTCCTTGATGCGATAATGTCTCTCTCTTTTCGTTTCTTTCTCTCTCTCTTTTTTTCGATCATGCTCAACATGTTTGAGCAGGTCTTTCTTTATTCATGCTCTTATGCATATGAGCACTCTTCTTTTTTCTTTCTTTCTTCTTCTTCTTTTTTTTTCAACTCTTTTTTTTCGATAGCCATGTCTCTTTTGCAAGAATATTTGGAGAGAGACATCAACAACAAGTGATGGAGTATTTATTTGGTGGGTGGATGAATGGAAATGGTGTTGCTAACTTGCAGAGTAGAAGTTTAGCATGTTTTGTGGTGGTGGTGGTGTATGTGCACATGATCTTGATCAAGAAAGTATGACAAGCATCTCACAAGGGTCACACAATTTGACAAAGCTCAAAGCAATAGCAAGCAGCATTTTTGTAGGGGTTTGCAATGTGATCATTATTTGGCTCTGGTGGGAATATAAGATCATTGAGGAGTGCAAAGCTATAGATTTTAAATTTTTCAGGATAAATTCCCAAGCACTCTATACAGAAGAAGCAAGACTCCTCTCATCCAACCATATCACACTCGCCAACAACTTAGATAAACATGGGGTCCTATGATATTGGTGTTCACAAGCAACAGGTGTGCGAAGCGAGGAATAAAGAGCATGCAGGCCAACCATGCAGAAGTATGTTGGTTGAGGGGATAACAAGATTTCTTTTATCATTGAGTTAAATTTTAGTGAATAAACGTCAAAGATTGATTTAGCTCATGAATTAGGGAGGTAGGGTAGTAGGGTAGTGATGCACAAACCTTCGCCTTGGATGAAGTCGAGACCAAGAGGGACCATAGGATATTCGATTGAACCAAAGGTTCAACCATGCTTTGTTTTCTTGTGCCCGACGGCTCCACTCCTTTGCGTGTTGATGGTGCGATGTTGTGCATCGTGTTGGTGGGAGAACTCGAATGTGTGCATGTTGAAGAACGAGGGATCTCCCCCACACTTGTTCTTGTGCCTGGCTTAGTTATTCAAAAACAACAAACAAATGTGGAAATAAAAATGACTCTACCGGGGTTAAAGACCGGGGAGCCTAAATTTATTAAAGTTGGTAAAGATAACTCAGGGCACATTATATTTAAAAAGGGAACTAAAAAGCGCCTAGTTAATATTTTTTTAATTACTTTATTTCTTTATTTGACTTCAAAATCTTTTTTCAAGTTTATGTTTTGTCATGTAAAACAAAAGGATACAAGTTGTGATACAAGTTACCTTAGTGGGGGAAGGATCCTCCCCCACACTTGTTCTTTGCTCGTAGTCCCGATGAGACACCTGTCGGCCCCTTTTCATGGCTGCACATAAGAGCAAGAACACAAGATCGAACTCGAGAATGGGTTACGTTAGTGTAAACAATGTGGATCACCCGTCGGTTGCTACAAAGCTTCTTGATCGCAACTAAAAGAATAATGCAAATAAAATCAAAAGAAGAAAAGGGAAAAATGTTTTTTTTCTTGAACTTGAGACAAAATCTGATGAACGCTTGGAGAAATGCAGGACCAAGAATTTTGTTGTATGGGTGCTTGAGTGAAAAAGAAATGAAATTGAAGAATCCAAGCACTCTTCATTCAAATATAAAAAGATGAAGTCCAACTTGGCACACAACTCCCCAATGGCTATGTGATAAGAAGCCAATGGGAGTTGTGCCAAAATTCCTCCAAAATTTTGCTCAAAGCATTTTCCAACAAAAGATCGCCTCAAATTCATTTTCTCAAATTTATTCTCACAAAAGAAATAAAAATATTTTTTTAAATGCAAATGCCAAGTGGTTTGAACAATCCCAAACAAAAGTTGGAAAGATTCAAACATGCAAGAATGCAAGTGAGAAAAATCAAATATGCAGAAAATGCAACTTTGTGGAAAAATCCAAATATGCATGTGAAGGGAAAATCCAAATATGCATGATGCATGATGAAGAAATCAAATATGCAAAAGAATGCAAGTGAAAATCCAAATATGCAAGAAGCAAATAAAAGGTAATTGTCGATTATCCTATCGACAAGGGCATCGCCATTTTAAGTCTAACAAGCAGGACTTTTCTCCGTCATGTTTAGCTTGATGATGTTGCTTTGGAGAATGATCTGCAAGGTTAGTGCCAATGCAAACAACCACGATATTTGCAATATTTATGATAAATAAAAGCATCTACAACCATCCTAAAGAACAAGTAACAAAACAACAAACAAGGGTCGTTGTAGGCATCAAACGTGGTTTTGGTGCTAACGGGTGATGACTCTAGAGAACTATCATATGAACAGGTTTCTTGTGGGTTTTCAAGAAAGAAATTCTCATGCTCAAGCAATGAATCACGTTCTTCTAGTGTTGATGCCTCAAGGAATTCCATAGCCCAAGAGTTTTCCTTCTCAAAAGGTTCTTGATCACCAACAAGAACGGCGTATGGAGGGCTAGAGGGAAGAGGCTTAAGATAGAATGATGGTGATGAGGATCGTTGGGTTAGGAATGCTTCTTTTTCTCTATTCTCATCTTGGGTGGAAAACCTCTCATCCTCATGTAGAGCAAGATCGGGTGATGAGAAAGGGGATACAAACTTCACTTGCTCAAGTGGTTCATGATCGAGATGAGGTTTCGCCAAAGGATTTTGATAGGTAGTGGTGGCGAAAGAGGTTTTCCCAAGAATTTCCTTCATGTCCTCCTTGAGAAATGGTTCTTTGAGAGGATCGGGAGGAGTAGGAGGCATCTTTTCCCATATGTAGTTCGAGGTGTTTCCATAATCTTCAAAGATTTCCTCCTCGAACTCATATAGGAACTCAGGAGGTTCATCAAGATAGTGTGATGATGATGAAGGCCGTACGGTTTTGGGTAGGTGAAAAGATTCTCCCAACTCATCCTCTGTTTTGTTGGAAGGCTCCGCATCCTCATCTAGAGAAGGCATGGTAGGTATAAAAGATGATATAATCATAACTTCCTCAAGCGGATTCTGCTCAGGATCAGGAGGCTGCACTATTCGATGTTTTGGGTGATAGGCAGAAGCGGATTTCCAAGGCTTGTTATTAGGATCAAAACGAGGAAGATATGCCATAGGCTTCGATTCCCAAGTATAAGTATTTTGAGTTTTCTTTTCAAAATACTCCTTGTATTTGTCTGAGAACTCAAGAGGTTCAATTTCTTCTTCCTCCATCATTGTTCTTCATACAGGAGAGGGCTCAACAAGAGAATCTTGGGATGTGGAAAAAGAAGGAATGGATTCGGATGTTGAGGGTTCCTCGATGCTTGACACGACTTGCTCTTGGAGGGGCTCACTATGATCATTGATGAAGGAATTATTTTCGGTGATCCGATTCAAGATCTCTCTTCCTTTGATTTGGGTTTTGGAAGCAAAGGACCCTCCAGCGGTGATGTTAAGATATTGGGCGGATTCCTTGTCTAGACCCATATAAAAGTGTTGCAATAGCATGGGGCCGGGAATAGACAGGTTTGGGCCGGAAAGTGTTAGCAAAGAAAACCTTGCCCAAGTCGCACCTATAGACTCCTTCTCATTCTGGCGAAAGCCGAGAATTTCCATACGGAGAGCAACGATTCGGGATAAGGGAAAGAAGGCTAAGCAAAATTTATCTTGAAGCTCTTCCCAATCACCGTTCGTGCTTCCAACGGCATAATTGTACTATTATCTCACTCTCTCTTGAAGGGAGAAAGGAAACAACTTCCATTTCAAAGTTTCTTGTGACATGCCTTGGATCATGAGGCATGAACACAATTGCTCGAACTCTCGCAGATGGTGATATGGATTTTCTTGGTCAAGTCCAGAGAAGGGTTGGCTCTGTACCATGGTTATAAAGGCGGGGTGGAGTTTATAGCCAGATGTGGTAATGGGTTTGGAGGATGATGGTGGCTCTAATAACTCTCCCCTTGGAGCAGAGAATGATTTGATGGTAGGTTGTGGCTCCATGATAATTTTTTTTGGTATTTTTCAAGGAAAGGATAGAAATGATGGATGGTGGAAGATTTATGATGGATTGAGGATAAGAAACAAAAGGAAAAGGATAAAAAAAAGGATACAATACGAGGACCAACTAGGTCCGAAGACAAAAACAACTACCGTTCCCCGGCAACGGCGCCAGAAATGCTTGTTGGTATTTCTTAACGTCACAGATAAATCCGCAAGCACACGGAGAATACCGTTGTAGCACTTCACCCGTGAGTATTCAAGGGCATCGTTATTTATATTTTCCCAAAGGAACGGAGTGTAAATATCCTCTACTCTAGCTAGTCCAAGGACATGAAGAAGTAAGATAGATTCGGGTAGAGAGGATTCCTATGGATGAGGTTCTTAGCTAAGATAAACTCCACCTCTAATTGCTTACTTCGGGCGCCGGCTTTGACCTGGTCTGCCAAGTCACTCCGGCCTGTTACTCTACTACGTACCCGAACGTGGACGATTACGAAGGACGGATAGGGCTGTCACCACCTACCGCCTACCTCTACAAACCGTGGAGCACGCAGCAAACAAAGGTAACCTATAACCTAGACACCATGTCTATGTTATCGATTACTACCTTAGCCTGGGCTAGCTGAACGAAAGGCAAGGTACTCTAAATGAATAGAGCAATGATCCCGTAAGCACGTAAAGAAAGAACTTAACCAAGATAAGAATTACACAATCCAAAAGGAGATTGAGAATACTTACTTGTAATGGAGAGGAACGACGAACGAACGATGAACGAACGACGAACGATGAACGAACGATGAACGAACGACGAACGAACGATGAACGAACGAAGAACAATGCACTATAAATAAGTATTCTCCAAGAATATAAGATTTGGGCTAAGTCCTCACAAAGGGGGGACTACCCTTCTCTTCTACCCTACTCTCTCCCTATTCTACTAGTATACAAGAGGCTCTAGGCCCTTGGGAGTGGAATGAGGCTCTCCTCCTTGTGTGTCCTTGAGGGGAGGGGGTACCCCTCTATTAATAAGGACTTTGAGGCGGTTGTAGAGGCGGTTTCGAGCAATTAATGCCATCAATGCACCTGGAACCAACATCAGGAGGTCGGTTGCTGCCAGCAGGCCAAATCTGGGCCCTGTTGGGCCCCAGAGCAGGTCGGGCGGCCTGGGAGTGGCCGTCGGCCGACCCCCTTTTGTTTCCTTTGGTCTTGGGCTTTGCTCTAATGTTCCTTTGGGCCTCCTTGGTGTTTCTCCTCAGTGTATGGCCCAGGATGAGTCCAGATGGCTGAATTTTGGCCTTTTCTCCATCGCGTGTGATTCTACGATGACCGTAGATTTGCCAGAGTGATATGGCACTTGGGCTTTGTCCAAGGAGTCCCCATTTGGGTCCTAGTGATGTATCTTGGTGCTTTGGCCCAATTGGGTTGAGTCTTGTATGGCTTTTGATCCATATCTTGCTCGGCAGCCGGTGCTGATTTCTCGGAATGGTGAATTGTGGTCTTCATGATGTGTTTTCGCTCATTTTCATATGAAATGTACCTACACTCATAAATTCACCAAGACTTGTGGAAATAGTTAGTAATACCCTCAACTGCACTCTTTTTGGAATGATAGCTGGGATCTTGGTGTCCTCAAATGGCAATACCCTCAACTGCACTCTTTTGCTCTGAACAAGAAGATATCAGTCAAGAATTTCATTACAGGAAACCAAGAAAACATGTTCATGTTCCCTCTATCCATGCAAGCTTCAGATCAGTTGGATGAACTCAATGCTAGATTAGAAGGGATTCACTTGGACCCCAACCAGCATGATGAATGGAGTTATATTTGGGGTTCTAATAATTACTATTCAAAGAAGGCTTACCTAAAATTGATTGGTGAGCAACCAGTTTCCCCATGGTTCAAATGGATGTGGCATGCTTGCTGTCGAGGAAAGCAAAAATTCTTTTTCTGGCTGCTCCTGAGAGACAGACTGAACACCAGAGATTTGCTACGAAGGAAAACAATGTCCCTGCCTTGCCACAAATGTGTGTTGTGCAACACCAATGCTGATGAAACGCTACAACATCTCTTTTTTGAGTGCCCATTCAGCAGATGGTGCTGGATGTTCCTACATATAAACTGGAACACAACTTTGGCCTCAGGGCAAATGCTGCTACAAGCAAGGCAGCAATTTGGGTCCAGAATCTTTAGAGAGATACTAATGGTTGCATGCTGGTGCATTTGGTGTCACCGAAATAGCATCATTTTTTATCAGGGAACTCTATCTCTTGCCAGGTGGAAGTTAAGCTTCAAAGAGGAAATGAATCTAGTGGTCTTAAAGGCCAAACCTAGTGTTAAACCTTTGTTGGAAGATTGGTTATGTAATACAGTCTAATTGTACTCTAGTAGGATCTCTTTCAGGCCTGCGGCCTTTGTACCCTGTATATATTTCTTTAAATTAATAGAAAAAAAAAGGTAGGGGACTCCCCTGCCGTTCGCCTCAAAAAAAAATAGTTAGTAATAAGCCCTATGTCTACTCTTGGTGTTGGATATTGGTTAGAAAGTGAAGGTAATTGACGGTCAAAAGTGGTACTTAAGGACCGTCAACAATGTTGTAGGCTCGGTGCTTGCTCGTTGGTGCGGGCGCGAGTGCGTGGTCGAGAGGAGCTTGAGCTTGTGCTTCGGGACCTCCCGAATAGCTTCTTCATTGCTGCACAAATGAGTGCACAAAAACAAGAGCAAGAACTCTGACGGTTGTTTAAAAATCAAATCGGCGAAACCGTTGGTAGTTCGAATGAAAACACAACTTGCAAACCAAAAAGCAAACTGAACACAAAAAGATTTTTGCAGAATTTTGAGGCTAGAAGCAAGTGACTGCAAAGGAAAATCTTGAGAGCAAGAGAATGAAGTGTCTGAGGAGTGAAAATGAGAGAATGAGAGGGAGAGAGCTCAATGGCCGGCCACCTCCATTTATGCACAAGCCAATGCAGCCGTTTTTGAACGTTGCAAAGGGGCAGGTGACCGTTGGAGCAAAGGAGGGGGGCAAAAACGGCTACGCCTGGTCGGTCGACCTGGCATGTGGGGTCGGCCGACGTAGGCCTAGCCCCACTGGGCCTCCCTCTTGGCCCACAGCCCCCAACGGTCATATTGTTTATGACCTTGGTTGCTATGTCCAGAAAATCCTCGAAAATATTACTCAGAAAGATTTCCAAATAAAAACATGCCTCGAAAATTCAAATGGTTTTTGAAAAATCAAAACCAGAAGAGTAAGTGTTGGAAAATTCCAACATGTGAAAAATTATTGTAGTGGTACAGAGGTAGTCCAAAACTTTTCACAAAAGAGAGTGGAAAATTTTGAAGAACCAAATATTTCTTTTAATTTTTTTTTATATGCATGGCGAGGGAAAAAGCGAATATGCTGGTGAAAAATCCAAATAAAATTTGTGAGGGAATGAAAATATGCAAAGTAGTTTGGAAAAATCCAAAATGTAAGTGACGGTTGAAAAAATAAAAAATAAAGAATCAAATGAAAAACCAAATAAAAGGATAATGCCGGCTTTCCTAACAGCCAGGGCTACGTCATTTAAAGTCTGACGCGCTAGGACTTCTCCTTCGGGTATAGCTTGATGACGAGGATCCCGCCTCTGGAGATGGAGGCATAGAAGGATTATCCTTTGGTTGCCACACTTGTTTCTTTTTCTTAGGAGTAGGTGGCTTGTTGGATTTTGAGATGGACTTCTCGGACTTTGGGACAGGCTTTTCCAATTTTGGAGTGAGTTTCTTAGCACATAGTCCCGGCCTCTCCGTAGCAGGTTTCTTGTCAACCTTGCTAAATGAAAGGTTCTCTTTCTCAAAATAATCCTTCATGAAGGTAATGAGGCTGTCCTTCCGACGGGGTCTCACTTCAACTTCTCAGATATTTTGCTCATTTGGTCCATACTTGATTGTGATCATGGAGCAATGCTCGGTCTTGGGCTGGAAGTGAAATCTTTCTCTTCTCCCATTGAGATGGAGACGGATTTCTCCGGACATCACATCAATGTTTGCTCTAGCGGCTCTCAAGAAAGGTCTCCCCAAGATGAGTGCAGTTTCCTTGTTCACAGCCATATCCAACACCACGAAGTTAACGGGCATGACGTAGCCTCGGATTTTCACCGGGACATCCTCAATAACTCCCATCGGACGACGAGTGGTAGAATCAGCGAGTTGAAGCTGCATGGGTATGGGAGTTAGAATCACATAGCCCAAACTGTCAAAGATTGCCTTTGGCATGATGCTCACACTTGCACCAAGATCGCATAAAGCACGGCTGAAGTGTTGACTCCCAATTTTGCAAGGAATGGTGGGAAGTCCATAATCCCTTATGAAAGATGATTCTGTCTTGTTCTTCCCTGTATGGTTAGCTTCTCGAGAGAACAGATCTCCTCTCGTAGTGATAGCATTAACTTTTTCTAAGACAGGCTCGGGTTGCCCCGGAATCTGCCCAGAACTTGAGGTAGGAACAAGAGCAGCAAGTTGAGCTATTTGGGTCTCTATCATTTTGTTGAAGCTCAACTGATTCTTGAAAGCAGAGGATAAACCTTCTAAATTAGAATTGATGCTTTCAAGGCTCTTATCATTGGCAGCAAGCTTGTTGTTTATGGACTCATTGATCTTAGCTTGGCCATGAACTAGATCTCTCAAAGAAGGCTGATTATTGTAACTAGAGAAATTGTTACCTCCTTGATATTGTGGACGGTTTTGATTGAAACCTTGTCCACCGTTTGGACGATACCCATTGTTGTTGTTCATGTAGCATGCTTCTTCTTGGGTATGAGTAGGTCAATTGATCCCCATATGGCCAGTGTCGCCACATTCTTCATATGTCATGTGGGAATTAACGGAACGGACAGTGCCGTGGTCCTTGAAATCGTCCAAACGCTTGAGAAGTTGCTCAACCTTAGCAGTGAGCATATCAACTTCTTTCACAGGGTGCACGCCTTTAGAGCATGTTTGGAGTCTTTCATCACTCCACCCTTGATTTGAAACCATCTTCTCAACAAGATCTTTGGCTTCACTAATAGTTTTAGAGAAGAAAGCTCCTCCAGCAACAGCATCCATATGTCCACGGGTTGTAGGTGTCAACCCGTTGTAGAAATGTTGAAGGATAAGCCATTCTTCCATACCATGGTGTGGGCAGGCATATATGTATTCTTGAAGCCTTTCCCATGCCTCGGCTATGGATTCATTGCTAGCTTGCTGGAAGCTTGATATTCTTCCTTGAAGAGCATTGGTTTTGCCCAATGGGAAGAACTTAGAGACGAACGCAGATGAGCATCAGTCCCAAGTATCAATGGCAGCACGGTTGGCATAAAACCATTGTCTCGCTTTCCCAAGGAGTGAGAAAGGAAACAATCAGAGTCGGATAGCATCTTGATTGACTCCAGGGATTGCTGTCGTGTTGCAAATCTCAAGGAACTGTTGAAGATGAGTATTGGCGTCCTGAGTGGCTTTTCCACAAAAGGGAATAGTTTGCACCATAGTGATCATGCTGTCACACCCCAAAATTTCAAATTTTGGAATGTGACATAAATTTCACTAAATTTTAAAACTTTTTAGAATAGTTTAAAATTTTGCTTTAATATTTGAGAGTTGTCACATTTATTTAGGCAAATGTAATTATTTTCTAAATCTAAATAATTAATATAGGTTATATAAAAATTCGTTTGTTGCATTCATGCTGAGTAGAATGCACTAGGTTTTTATTGAGTGAAAAATGTATTTCAAATTCGCTAGCAATCGTTTTTGCTTAATATATAAGTTAGAAATAGAAAAGAAGAAAAGAAACCCTAGCCGCACTAGGATGAATCTTTCTGTGGCCCGTCTTCTTCTTCCTCACCTTTTTCTTTCTTTTCTCTCCATGGGCTGAGTTCCTCTTTCCACAGTCCAGCTTAACTTGATCGTTTGCCTTCTCTCTTTCACCACTTTAATCTTGTTATCTACCTGTTGTCCTCCAACCCAGCCAAGATGTCATTTTTATTCTTTTGTTCATCCCGGTCTTCTCCCTATACTCTCGTCTTCTCCCTACTCTCTATTTGGGTCCTAGCAGCCTTGTCAAGCAAGCAGCAGGCAGATAAGCAATCACAATGCTTGAACATAGCAATTCGATTCATGCTCCCCTCGCATGATCTATCTATTCCTTGTTCCTCCCACATCTCCTTTTGCATCCAGTTTCTTTGCATCTATCCAATTTTGTCGCAACATCTTGGCCCACATTACAAGCCCATGTCCTGGATGTGTGTACCCGAGGCCGTGCTACAAAAAGTCCTAACCCTTGCCCCTCTACATCCCAGCCTCGACAGAAACGCCGGAGTAGCACCCCTGCTTGAGCTGCCACGGTGTCCTTTTGTGGTCGCCCTCTTGTCTCCCTCCTTGGCTGCCAAACAAACTCACGACTAAAATCCTATGTCACCTCCCCTATGGGCATCGGGCCTCCCTGGTCGTCTTCTTCTATCCCTAAAACAACCACAATGCCACCATGCCGCTTCCATACCTAGCTGTCCTCGCTGCTAGTCGCATTTCGCGCGCGGGTTCCCATGTTGGCATACTTGATCCTAGAGATCCAGAGCTCCAACTTACCGTCAACATAATGTTGACATGATGTCCTTCACATTCTACACCCAAGATATGATTCCATCTACATTCATTCCACCTACCGTCGTCGCACAAAAGGAAAGAAAAACATCATTTAACGCTAGATAATGCACTTTCTTTCCTAGTCCCAATTTCCTTTCATTAGGACACTATCTCGACATCACCTATGAATGCTTGGGCACCTCTCCACGTCCTCCCCATGGCCTTGAAGCCCTCATGGGCCGAACACTAAGGCAGCCCACCATCCCCTCACAACTCTCCCTTCTTTTCCTTGCCGTTTGGGCCGAGGCCCACCTTTCCTCACCTCTCCCCACCTATGGGCCAAGCCCAAACCCTCTACCAAACCCTAGGCCACCCCCTCTACATATATGGGAGCCTTCCCCACGACCTCCTTGCCCTCCAAACCCCTCCCACGCCGTCAGGCTGCCGCCACGCGTCGCCACCCTCGCGTCCAGCAGCACAGTCACATATTGGCATCAACGTTCCCGGCGATCCGTTCATCCAAATGCAACCAAATTTTGCCAGCAGGTGCGCAATAGAGTCCTCTAAAACATATCCAAAATTAAGCCCAATATCTGACCTGGATCAACGGGGATCTAATTCACAATGACTACTGCTCCCTGTCCTGGATCTGCCAGCACGCCTGATGGTAATTTTTTTTCATGTTCCACCAAATCCCTCTACATTACTGACCTAAATTCAATACCCTGATGTGTTCCAGCAATCCTACTACTAGTTCCCGAAAGGATTCGCCAAGATCCCACTGGAAACGACCAGGAACGCTATACCACCGTCAACTGCCGCAGATCAACCTCATCCAGATCCAACCCTCCGATCTCATTTTCAGGTGAACTTGTGCCCCAATCACCATATGTCCAATATGTTCCACATCATTGCGCATAGTAGTGTGCAAACCATGTCCAAAAATATACATCCAATCAACGGGAACGCTCGCGTTTCTGTCCCTAAGCGTTTCTGTTTTTCCTGATCCAATCCTTAATCTTTGAAACATCATAACTTTTGACTCATAGCTCCGTTTTAAGTGATTCTTGCGCTCACGCGATCATAGCGACGAGTACTATCTGCTGGTACTGTTTTTGTAGTATTTTGGTACTGTCTGGTGTTCTGTTTCTTATTGTTTGTGCTCGTTTGCTTTGCATGTTACCGTTATATAGAAATGCGTGTTCGAGAAACCACCAAGAGGAACGTCAAGACATGAAGACTCTAAGCAGCAGCACTTCTATTTGAGGCAAGTGTCCTTGACCATATTGATCCTATGCTTTGAAATGTGTTGTTTGCAAACATGCATGCTTGTTTAATATTGAATCCCATGAGTCTAGACCCTTTTCCATATCATTCCTTGTCGCCTTGTCGTAGTGTCTTGGTTTATGGGTTGGTAGCGAATGCTTAGCCATGCTTTTGGGGTCACTCACCTAAGCATAATTAACGATGACTAATGGTTCACTTTAACTAAATAATTTGCTGGTAACTTTTTAGCAACATGGAACTCAGGATGGTGGATCTCCGTGAGCACCAAAAGGGTGGTGGATCTCCGTGAGCATCAACCTTGTTTGATTCTTGTTTGATACTTGACTAGTGGGTCTCCGTGAACACTAGTGTTGGTAGGTCTCCGTGAATACCAACGCCCGATAGGTCTCCGTGAGTATCGGGGGATTGATGGGTCTCTGTGAGCATCAGTCATTTTGTGAGCTTGTTTTTTATGGTTTCTCCGTGAACAATACTTGTTAATGGATCTCCGTGAGCATCAACCTTGTTTGATTCTTGTTTGATACTTGACTAGTGGGTCTCCGTGAACACTAGTGTTGGTAGGTCTCCGTGAATACCAACGCCCGATAGGTCTCCGTGAGTATCGGGGGATTGATGGGTCTCCGTGAGCATCAGTCATTTTGTGAGCTTGTTTTTGATGGTTTCTCCGTGAACAATACTTGTTAATGGATCTTCGTGAGCATTAATCATTTTTGTGATCACTTGTTAATGGTTCTTCGTGAGCATTAAGTTACGATATTTATGAATACTTGTTCTTAAAACTTAAGACATATCATCTAGTAATATAGGTTGCTTTGAAAATGTGTTTAAAGAATAACTTGGCATTTGTGCAATTGAGCCCATGTTTAGCCTTTCTTGTTATAAGCTTGCATATTGCATATTTTCCCACACTTGCGGAGTACGACATGTACTCACGCTTGCTATTTCCTCTACAATCATGATATGCTGCTCAGAGAGTGAAGATGGACTACTTTGAAGATGGTGGTGAAGACTAATCTTGTGGAGCCCCCGGTCGACTGCCTGTGGCGTTATGGATTCTTCCGCTAGCGTTTGTATTCGTTTAGTCCTTTGAGACATTTATTGTGATATTTGTACGATGTATTTATGGCATTGGTTACTCTGTTTTACTATACTTTGTCCTATATGTGTGAAACTTGATCCTGGGCACACATATAGATGAGCATTCAGTTTTGGCCTTAAAACCGGGTGTGACACATGCTGGCTTTGATTTCAAATCCTACGTCTCCAGTGTTGACCTCGGGCCCAATAGGCATATTGGCAACGGAGGGGGCAGAGTAATATTGAAGGGTCCTTTCAGCAGCCATGATGATTGGAAATTGAGGTGCGGAAGATGCGGGCTCGCTTGGCGCAAGTCCTTGTGAGGAAGTGTCGGCGCGTGATCGGGTCTTTCTCACAAGTGACTCTGGATTATCAACAAAGTTTTGAGGCAAGTTGAATCCGCTCATACACTATCCTGTTTTCACATCAAAGAGAAAACAGATCAAGGTTAGCCTGCATGGGCAATGGTTAAGTCACAACATGTGCAACCATGAGCAATCATTGTACTCTTGTTAACCAATGTCTTCCCCGGCAACGGCGCCAGAAATGCTTGTTGGCGTCCTTTACGGCACACTGATGTTTGGGTTATAGAGTCTTGCAATAATATTACCAGATAGCCCACCACTAGCAATGAGTGCTAGAGATGTTCTATCGACATTCCCATGATAAAGAGGATCCGCAAGTGTACGGATAACCCGTTGTAGCATTTCACCCAAGAGTATTCCGGGGTATCGTTATTTATATTTTCCCAAAGGAAGACATGGTCAATAGTTGTACTTATGCTCAATGGATTACAGTGATAGACAAACCCACCATCCAATGCAGGGGTAAGTGATAAAGATAAATATGGATAGTGTGACACACACAGAGGATTCTACTCTGAGATAAAAGGCGAGAGGCAAGTCTAAGCAGGGTAAGAGCTAACTAACGGGTGCTACTCCTAAGGTACATCATCATATAGCGTACTAGGGTTCTATCTATGTCAGGCTTACACTAGTAAGAGGTAAGAGTCTATGGCTAGAGATCATCGGGAGATCCGGTTTAGGCCTGGTCTGCCAGGCCACGCCGGCCTTTTGTATAAACTCCTATGCCATACCCGAACATGGAGGATTACAGAAGGATGGACAGGGCTGTCACCACCTGCCACCTACCTCTACAATCCGTGGGGCACATGCACAAACATGGATGGAAAGAGAACCTAGCACCATGCTAGCATCACTCGCCATAACCCTAGATCCCTCGAGGAACCCCGCAGGGCGATAAACCTAGGGCTTCCCTTACGGGACAATGAACCCGACATCTAGTCACAAACAACTAGCCAAACTAGTCTAAACTAGACAAGGATCAAATCTAGTACTACGCTATGCATAAGCGTTCATCGCTCAAGAACGAGCGATGAACGACGAACGATTAAGAACGATCATCCATAATCGGTGATCAAGTATGAAGGAACGAAGAACGCCCGATGAATGCCCACGAACGTTCATCGATGAACGATGAACGATCATGAATGAACAACGAACGCTCATCCAAGAACACAACTAGACTAAGGATGAACAACATAAGCACACAACTACTATATGATAAATGATGATTCATTGATAAAGATTAAGTCTTACAAGACAAGGATACAAGAGCATACCCAATTCTCCAAGGGACTTTGGGGGCACAAGGGCAGCCCACTACTTAGCCTAACTCTACCTAAATAGCCTCTAGCTCTAAGGTGAGGAGGAGGAGGGAATGAGCCTCAAGTGGTGTGTGTTCTCTTGGAGGGGGGTACCCCTTTATTTATAGACTTAGAGGTCGGTTTCTGGAGGCGGTTCCTGAGGTCGGTGGCATTAATTACAGGTGGAACCGACCTCCAGAGGTCGGTTGGCAACCGCCATAAGAAGACGGGCCCAGGGGGCCACCAGAGCAGTTCGGCCGACCTGGCCAGGGGGGTCGGCCGACCTGGGCCTGGCCCCTCCTGGGCTGGGTCTTGGCAGGTTGGTCCCCCTTGGCCTGTAGGCCTCTGATCCAGGTGCATTGGCCTCTGTTGAGATTGATCTTTTTACTTTTGGGCTTTTTATTTTGGTATTGCATTCCCGCGGCAATCGACAGTTTATGGAAGTGTTGGGTTTGTTGCCTTGGGACATGGATACACCTGGATATTCCCTGTTTTCCACCTGCACACTAACAACTAGAGGTACATGTGGAAATAGGTTATTTATAAACAACATGCAAGTAAGAAGTGCCAATTTTTCCTTATTCATTGAGCTATGTGACGGTCGAAAGTATGATCTAACGACCGTGAACAGCCGACGTGGAATGTGGGGTTGGCCGACCCCTTGGGGCCACCTCCTGGCTCCCCTCTTCTCTGGCACATCCTCTGGGTGATTCTATTCTTGATTCTGGTGGATATCCTCTGATATGATTCTGATATGTATCCTTGATATGATTTGATTTGGTATTGATTGAGGATCAGATATCTTTCCCTTTATTGAGGAATTCCAGGATAGGATCTCTCTCCATATCTTCTCTTGATATTCTTGTAGTTTTTGGGCTTTTGGAAGATATCTTTATTCCGGGGAAAATTTGATGATTGTGGAGTCCATGGTTTGTGCCTCCTTTTCCCCATTTTCATATGGATTGCACCTGCACTCATAAATATACCAAGACTAGTGGAACTTGTAAAAATAAGCCCTACATCTATTCTTGGTGTTGGATATTGATTAAGAGGTGCATATCGTTGACGGTAAAAGATATGCTTTAAGGACCGTCAACAGTCTCCACTTCATCCAAGGCGACGGTTTGTGCATCCTACCCGACCACTCCATCTCTCTATTTCATGAGTTAAAATAATCTTTTGCGTGAATCACTAAAATTTAACTCAAAGATAAAATGAACCATGTTGTTCCTTCAAAACATACATGCTTCTTTTTGGTTGGCCTGCATACTCTTTATTCCTTGCATCATACACCTGTTGCTTGTGAACACACCAGTCTCATAGGAACCCATGTTTATCTAAGTTGTTGGCGAATGTGATATGGTCGGATCAGAGGAATCTTGCTTTTTCTGTATAGAGTGCTTGGGAATTTATCTTGCAAAATTTAAAATCTATAGCTTTGCACTCCTCAATGATCTTATATTCCCACCAGAGCCAAATTAGGATCACTTTGAAAACCTCTACAAAATGCTGCTTGTTATTGCTTTGAGCTTTGTCAGATTGTGTGACCCTTGTGAGATGCTTGTCATAATTTCATGATCAGGATCACGTACACATACACCACCACCACAAAACATGCTAACTTCTACACTGGAAGTTAGCAACACCATTTCCATCCATCCACCCACCAAATAAATACTCCATCACTTGTTGTTGATGTCTCTCTCCAAATATTCTTGCAAAAAGAGACATGGCTATAAAAAAAAGAGTTGAAAAAAAGGAAAAAAAAAGAAGAGTGCTCAAAAACATAAGAGCATGAATAAAGAAAGACCTGCTCAAACTTGTTGAGCATGATCAAAAAAAAGAGAGAGACAAAGAAACAAAAAGAATGATAGCCATGTTCTCAAATAAAAGTCAATCAAGAGAGAGACATCATCGCATCAAGGAGTATCCATCTCATTGCATTCACCATACACATAGCCACACACGTGCACATTCTTGATCAGATTGTATGGCTTGTTTTCTCTTTAGGTCCACTCTTGACTTTGCAACATAGGTGATACAAGTATGCTCATTTTCATCCCTACCAAGGTCCACATAAAGCCTTACATAGAAGTAGGATGAAAAGAGGCAAACACATTGCCTTGGTGAGAAATCATACACATTGAGCGATCTGAGAGTTATCATTCGAGGAGTACAAGCTATGTTTTTACTTTGAAAATCTATCAAAAACCCAAGTTACTCAATAGAGGAGTATTGATGACTTGAATCAAGACCGTTCCATTCCTCAACTGCCCAAGATGGCATGATAGCCACATCAAAGTTCACTGGTGGAGGTATGGCTTGGAATAACTTGTATGCTAGCATCATACCAATGGAAGTCATGTTTTATCTTAGTCCTCCACCTTCACTCGAGGACGAGAAAAGGCTTAGTGTGGGGCAGCTTGTTGACGGTCCTTAAAGCATATCTTTTACCATCAAACATCTGCACTTTCTAATCAACATCCAACACCATGAGTAGACATAGGGCTAATTTCTAACAAATTGCACTAGTCTTGATATATTTGTGAGTGCAGGTGCAATTCATACGAAAATGAGGGAAACTACATTACGATGCCGACAATTCATCACTCCGAGAAATCAGCATCGATAGCCGAGGAAGACATACACCAAAAAGGATACAAAACCTATCCAAATTGGGCCAAAGCATCAAGATACATCATTAGCACCCAAAGGGGGACTCCTTGGCCCAAGCCCAAACAAAGTATACCTCCGGCAAGTCCACAGTCATCGCAGAGGAGAAACATCTTGACTAATCCTGGGCCATACACAGAGGAGAAACATCTTGAGGACCCAAAGGACCACTAGAGCAAAGCCCAAGACACAAGGGAGCAAGGGAGGGTTGGCCGACCCCCACTCCCAGGTCGCCCGACCTGAGGGAGAGGCCCCATAGGCCCAGTTTTGGCCTGCTGGCAGCAACCGACCTCTTGAAGGCGGTTCTGCCTGCAATCAATGCATTGAGGCGGTGGAGGCCCCTCAAACCGGCCTACTCAAGTCTATAAATAAAGAGGTACCCCCTCCCCTCAAGGACACATAAGGAGGAGAGCCTCATTCCACCCCCAAAGGGCCTAGGGCCCCTTGTATCCTAGTAGAGTAGGGAGAGAGTAGGATAGAAGAGAAGGGTAGTCCTCCCTTTGTGAGGACTTAGCCCAAATCTTGTATCTTTGACAATACTTATTTATAATTCATTGTTCGTCATTCGTTCATCGTTCATTCGTCGTTCATCATGAACACAAGTATGTATTCTTGATCCCCTTTTGGATTGTGTGTTTCTTACTTAAATTAAGTTCTTTCTTTCCTTGCTTATGGGTTCATCGCTCTATTCCGATAGAGTATCTTGCCTTTAGATATCAAAGGTTAAGGTAGTAATCGATAACATAGACGTGGTGTCTAGGTTAGAGGTTATCGTTGTTTGCTGCGTACTCCACGGTTTGTAGAGGTAGGCGGTAGGTGGTGACAGACCTATCCGTCCTTCGTAATCCTCCACGTTCGGGTACGTGGTAGGCCCCCTGGCCGGAGTGGCTATTGACGGTGTTAAAACCACGAAATTACCGTCAACATATCGGTAAATAAAAGGCTTATCACCAAGGTTCTGTGCATAGTAGTTAGGAATTAACATACTTCCACAAGTTTTGGTAAATTTTGGATGCAGGAGTGAATTTTATGCAATGAAGTGGGCCTACACCGAGGAAAAGGTAGGTTGGCCGGCCCCACCATAGGCCGGCCGGCCCCACTTGTCACCCACTGGCCTCGGCCTCCCTCCAGCAGGCCGTAAATGGGCTAAAACGTCACAATTCAAAGCCTATGCAGTAGAATTCCACCGACATACCGTCTGGTGGGCTGTTTGGGCCTCAACTTGGCCCTTACTCCAGTTCTGCCGCCCCCACGAAGGAACCGACCTTTGAACCGACTCCAGGAGGCAATCTGGAGCGTCCACGCAAGAGGCGGTGGCAAACCGCCATAGTGGACGGCCGGCCAGCCCCCTTTGTAGGCTGGCCGGCCTGCCTTGGCGGCCCCGCCATGTCTCCTTCGCCTACATAAGCCCCCCTGTCCTAAGGAGGCTATAAATAGCCCTGGTGTCCGCAGGAACAACTCGCACCTAACTGATCCAAGAGATCCATTACTCATTTGTGTAGAAGTAGAGTTAGTGTTGGGAGTTAGACTAGAGTAGAGTAGAGTGAGAGCTCTTCTCGAGGTTCCGGAAGCCTTCTCGGAGTTTCGGTATTGTTCTTGTATCTTAACTCTTGTAGAATTATACTTTTCTTATTTATATAATTATTTCTATAATTATTTAGTTTATTCTTTATTTATTTCTTTTAGTAATTCTTTTCGATTTAAGTTTATTTACTTAGTTAAGCTAGTGCTCATAATAGTCTTGTTGTGGGTTTCGTGATTGTGTCTAAGTAGTATGAGTGAGTGCTTTGCCAAAATGGAGTTCGCGCTTAGTGAAAGCTATGCTATATTCTTAGATAGGGCTATTCTCTCGATCAAGAGTAGTTCCTCTAGGATAGTTGTAAGTGCGGTGCTTAGAGCTATACCTTTGCACGATTGGCGTCTGTCTTTACGGAGGATAGTAGCCCCACGTGTGACAGGCGTGTTCAGGCCTCTACAATCTGCCACGTTCAAAGGCAAACTAACCGGGTTCTCAATAGCGGTTAGATACCAGGGGGGACCTGCAGTATTTGGGTTCAGTTCCAACCTTGGCACGATGGCCGTGCTCCGAAACAACATGACTTGAGTGTGCATAACCTTAGCTATAATACATAACCTTGTAGAACTAATTGCTATAAGTAAATAGATATAAGATTAACATATAGGAATCTTTGTCTCTATCTCGTTGTTCTCCCAATGTAACTTCTACTATACTCTTTTATTTTCTTGGATTATATAGTGAGTGCCACCCATATATCATGTACCCCTTTTACCCCCGTATTAAGTAAGGTATCGTTATTTCACACAATATGTATCTACTTTGTTACATTTCAACTTCCTATTGCTCTACTTCCCTGCAGAGATATAAATACGATAACCCTGGAATACTCCAAGGTGAAATGCGACAATGGTGATCCGTGCGCTTGCGGAATTAATGAAAACTATATTACGCATATGAACCGCAAACAAACATTTCTGGCACCGTTGCCGGGGAAGTAGCAGCTAGGATTTTGAATTATAACATTGCATACTTGTTGTGAAAGTAATTCTACTTGCTTTTGCGGGTTTACCCTTGTCCTGTTTTCTTGTTGTGGACTTTTAAACAGGACCGTGCATGGCTGGTTTTGACCTACCAGACAACTTCCACTCCGATCCAGAACAGTTCTTAAGAAGGGCCAGAGCAAGACTCACCCCTCCTTCTGCGCGTACTACGTCCAAAGTTCTGGCTCTCGAAGGATCCTCTCCACCGGTCATCGACCCTATCGCTTCAACCTCAACTCCGAGAAGACTTCCGGAACCTCGAGAAGAGCTCTCACTCTACTCTACTCTACTTTAACTCCCAATACTAACTCTACTTCTACACGAATGAGTAATGGATCTCTTGGATCAGTGAGGTGCGAGTTGTTCCTGCAGACACCAGGGCTATTTATAGCCTCCTTAGGACACGGGGGCTTATGCAGGCGAAGGAGACGTGGCGGGGCTGCCAGGGCAGGCCGGCCGGCCTACCAGGGGGGTCGGCTGGCCGTCCACTATGGCGGTTCGCCACCGCCTCTTGCGTGGCTGCTCCATATTGCCTCCTAGTATCGATTCGAAGGTCGGTTCCTTCGTGGGGGTGGCAGAACTGGAGTAAGGTCCAAGTTGAGGCTCAAACAGTCCACCAGACGGTATGTCGGTGGAATTCAGCTGCACAGGCTTTGAGTTGTGACGTTTCAGCCCATTTACAGCCTGCTGGAGGAAGGCCGAGGCTAGTGGGTGACAAGTGGGGCCGGCCGGCCTGCCTTTTCCTTGGTGCAGGCCCACTTTATTGTATAATTCACTCCTGCATCCAAAATTCACCAAAACTCGTGGAAGTAGATTAATTCCTAACTACTATGCACAGAACCTTGGTGATTAGCCTTTTACCGATATGTTGGCGTTAATTTCATGGTTTTTACACCATCAACATACACCACGAACTTCCACGTAACAGAATTCACTAGAAGTAGCAATCCGTCAATGCATTCGGCAATGTTCCAGCTAACAGTTTCACTACTAGAAAGATTGAGCACTTTGGTGAGGAAGAAGTCCCCATTTTTAACAATGGCGTTGATCTTCAGATCACAATCCCTAGTGATGCAGAAAGAGGGAAGCAAAGGACCGTCAATCCTTGCCAAGATAGATTCGTTGATGAAACAACCGAGGAGTGGCGGGCCCGAGTGCAGGCTGCAAAACTCTCAGAGAAACTTCGGCGAATACATCCACTTTTGCCACGCCTTTTTCGCGTACATCGCGTTGAGAAGCGTCTTATGGCAGGGGACTCGAGCGAGAATTGATACCTCAAGGTCGTCGCCGAGTGAGCCGGAAGCACTCGCCGTCACCGACGCCGATCCCTGCTTGTTCGTCCTCTCTCATTTGTGTAGGGCTCCTCTGCTCCGAGCCGCGGGGGAAAACACTCAAGTTGTGGATGGGGATGTGGGGGGGTGGGGGATTCTCGCGATGCAAGCATGTGGGTACGTCAGGGGAGCTTGGGGCTGTAGACAATTTAAGTCAGGCACCAGAGAATATTGTTCTTAGAGGAAAGCATTCTCACTTCTCAGAGCAATGCACGGGATGATCCCCTGGGGCAACGGTCCACAGCTTTATTTCAGAGGACGAGATAGAAGGCTCCACTCCACTACTCTACTCAATCTCTAGAGAAATAACATGGTATCTCACGTTATAGCTACATATGTTCTTAACCAAGATGATACAAATGTTACTTTTATTGCTCAAAACTATAGGCACACAACGAAGGCTGTCCATTAAAGGTTAAACTATCCTATTGAATGGTCCCCGGTTTCAGCTCGTGCTACCAAACTGTTCTTGTTGGCAAGGGCATTCCAGTTTCAGTAGCTGACGTCAATAATAACAACATTCGATGCAAACTGTAACTAATAAGACGAAATTGATACAAAGCGCAGCACATAATACGTGTATATAAGGTGCGAGCAATCAGAGGACCGAACAGTCAAGGGAGAACACGTCACGGGATGATCCGCTGTTGTAAAATTTCGAGCACGGGACGTTCCCGTTCCTTTATTTCAGCTCGTGCTACCAAACCTTGAACAAGATCAAAGAACATTGTTGTCAATGGCATTCCAGTTTCAGTAAGATGATGTCAATAATATCTACTTATCCCAAATATAACTTATAAAACAAAATTAATACAAAGCGCAGCACATCCGTCTGCTGATGAGTCCAGCAAATTAATACACAACTAGAATCATAATAAAACAGTACATATCCTTTTCTAACACAGCATCTTAGCATCGATGCTGCTAGAAGGCCACCCGATGAAGTACGGAAATTTATTAGAATCACGACTAGTACATGGATAGGCACGAGTGAGGTTCTTCCCGCATAGGATGATACAACACATCAAAAAACAAGGTTTCATGAACGATTCCCTGAATCTTGAACCTATCTGCAATATGATCACAATCCTCTATTTCTTCTGGTAACAGCTGTTGATGGTCGTTATATCATACTTTCGATCGTCACATAGCTCAATTAATAAGGAAGAAAAGGCACTCCTTACTTGCATTTTATTTATGAATAACATATTTCCACATGTACCTCTAGTTGTAAGTGTGCAGGTAGAAAACAGGGAATATCCAGGTGTATCCATGTCCCAAGGCAACAAATCCAACACTTCCATAAATCGACGATTGCCATGGGGATGCAATCCCAAGATTAAAGGCCAAATCCAACCTAAACTCCACATTTGAAGGCCAATGCACCTGGATCAGAAGACTAAAGGCTAGAGGGGAGCCACCTGCCAAAGCCCAGCCCAGGAGGGGCCAGGCCCAGGACGGCCGACCCCCCCTAGCCAGGTCGGCCGACCTGGTGTGGAGCCCCCCTAGGCCCATCTTTCTATGGCGGTTTGCCACCGACCTCTGGAGGTCGGTTCCACCTGTAATTAATGCCACCAATCTACGGAACCGCCTCCAGGAACCGACCTCCAAGTCTATAAATAAAGGGGTACCCCCCTCCTAGAGAACACACACCACTTGAGGCTCATTCCCTCCTCCTCCTCACCTTAGAGCTAGAGGCTGTTTAGGTAGAGCTAGGCTAAGTAGTGGGCTGCCCTTGTGCTCCCAAGTCCCTTGGAGAATTGGGTATGTTCTTGTATCCTTCTCTTGTAAGACTTGATCTTTATCAATGATTCATCGTTTATCATATAGTTGTTGTGTGCTTATGTTGTTCATCCTTAATCTAGTTGTGTTCTTGGATGAGCGTTCTTCATTCGTTCATGTTCATTCATCGTTCATCGATGAACGTTCATGGGAAAGGCTTCAAGAATACATATCCGCCTGTCCACACCATGGTATGGAAAAATAGCTTATCCTTCAACATTTCGAGAAGATGGACATATGGATGCCGCTGCTGGAGGGGCTTTCTTCTCTAAAACTATTGATGAAGCTAAAGAACTTATCGAGAAGATGGTTTCAAATCAAGGGTGGAGCGATGAAAGGCTCCAAACACGCTCTAAAGGCGTGCACCCTGTGAAAGAAGTTAATATGTTCACCATCAAGGTTGAACAACTTCTCAAGTGATTGGACGATTTCAAGGACTTAGGCACCGTTCGTGCCGTTGATTCACGCATGACGTGTGAAGAATGTGGTGACATTGGCCACATGGGGATTAATTGCCCCACACATACCCAAGAAGAAGCATGCTACATGAACAACAACAATGGGTATCGTCCAAACGGTGGGCAAGGTTTCAATCAAAACCGTCCACAATATCAAGGAAGTAACAACTTTTCTAGTTACAACAACCAACCTCCCTTGAGAGATCTAGTTAATGGCCAAGCAAAGATCAACGAGTCTATCAACTAGAAGCTTGCTGCCAATGACAAAAATCTTGAGAGTATTAATTCCAAGATAGAGGATTTATCTTCTGCTTTCAAGAATCAGTTGAGCTTCAACAAAATGATAGAAACCCAAATAGCTCAACTTGCTGCTCTTGTTCCTACCTCGAGTTCTGGGCAAATTCCGGGACAACCTGAACCACCCATAGAGAAAGTCAATGCTATCACCACAAGGGGAGAAATGTTCTCTTGTGAGGATAATCATAAAGGGAAGAACAAGGCAAGCTCATCTATGGATCATGGACTTCCCACCATTCCTTGCAAAATTGGAAGTCAACACTTCAACCGTGCTTTATGCGATCTTGGTGCAAGTGTGAGCATCATGCCGAAGGCACTCTTCGACAACTTGGGCTACGTGGGTCTAACTCCCACAACCATGCGGCTTCAACTCGCCGATTCTACCACTCGTCGTCCTATGGGAGTTATTGAGGTCGTCCCGGTGAAAATCCGAGGCTGCTTCATCCCAGTTAACATCGTAGTGTTGGAAATGGCGGTGGACAACGAAACTCCACTTATCTTGGGGAGACCTTTCTTGAGAGCCGCTGGAGCTAATATTGATGTGATGAATGGAGAAATTTGTCTCCATCTCAATGGGAGAACGGAAAGATTTCACTTTCAGCCCAAGACCGAGCATTGCTCCATGATCACAATCAAGTATGGACCAAATGAACAAAATATTCGAGAAGTCGAAGTGAGACCCCGCCGGAAGGACAGCCTCATTGTCTTCGTGAAGGAATATCTTGAAAGAGAGAACCTTTTATTTAGCAAGGTTGACAAGAAACCTGCGACGAAGAGGCCGGGACTATGGGCTAAGAAACTCACTCCAAAATTGGAAAAGCCCGTCCCAAAGTCCGAGAAGTCCATGACGAAGTCAAACAAGCCACCTACTCCTAAGAAGAAAAAACAAGTGTGGCAACCAAAGGTGAATCCCTCTATGCCTCCATCTCCAGAGGCGGGATCCTCGTCATCAAGCTAAACCCGATGGAGAAGTCTTCGCTTGTCGGACTTTAAACGACAATGCCCTGGCCGTCAGGATAACCGGCAGTATCTTTTCTTACTCTTTCTATTTAATTCCTTTCTCTAACCATCATTTGCATTTTCCAAACCACCTTGCATTTTTTTATTCCCTCACCAAGATTTATTTGGATTTTTTCGCCGGCATATTTGATTTTTCCCTCACCATGCATATAAAATCAATTTCAAAAATATTTGGCTTTTCAAAATTTTCCACTCTCTTTTGTGAAAGATTTTGGACTACCTCTGTAGCCCTACAATAAATAATTTTTTTCATATGTTGGAATTCTTTCCAACATTTTCTCTTCCAATTTTGATTTTTCAAAAACCATTTGAATTTTGAGGCATGATTTTATTTGGAAACCTTTCTGGGAAATATTTTCGAGGATTTTCTGGACATAGCAGCCAAGGTCATGAACCATATGACCGTTGGAGGCTATGGGCCAAAGAGGGAGCAGGTGGGCCCCACGCAGGGGTCGGCCGACCCCAATTGCCAGGTCGGCCGACCTGGGCTAGCCGTTGCTGCCCCCCTCCTTTGCTCCGACGGTCACATTCCCTCTCCAACGTTCGAAAACAGTTGCAATGCTGCAAGTATAAATGGAGGTGGCCAGCCATTGAGCTCTCTCCCTCTCATTCTCTCATTTTCACTCCTCTTTCACGTCACTCTCATGCTCACAAGATTTTCCATTGCACGCTCTTGCTTCTAGCCTCAAGATTCTGCAAAAATCTTCTTGTGTTCAGTTTGCTTTTTGGTTTGCAAGTTGTGATTTCTTTCAAAAGACCGACAGTTTCGCCGATTTGATTTTTTAAACAACCGTCGGAGTTCTTGCTCTTGTTTTTTGTGCTCTCACTTGTGCAGCAATGAAGAAGCTATTCAGGAGATCCCGAAGCACAAGCTTGAGCTCCTCTCGACCACGCACTCGCGCCCGCACCAACGAGCAAGCACCGAGCCCACAACATGCAGCCACAGAGGAAGCACAAGACAACACCAACGTGGACCGTCTCCTCGTCGACACCGACCTTGACTTGGTGGGCGAGATCGAGACGAATGCCTACGAAACTCTTCGTAACCGGTCCTTTGCTCCTATGCGAGCATTTGACACGAAGCTGCTGCAAAAGACAGGTATGGATGCTGAATTTGCTCGAGTATTTAAAGCAATAGGGTGGACTGAATTTGCATGCATAGGTGAGCAAGGTTCGCGCTTGCTTACAATTCAATTTTTATGCACCCTACAAGTATCGATTGATGGTATTGCTTTCCGTTTCTTTCGTGAGGAGTATCACTTACGTTGGAAAGATCTTAGTCGCGTACTTGGCTTTAATGCTCGCTGCAAGGTAGACATAGATTATGCACTTTCGGGCTATTCCAAGCTCATGTTTTGGCATAGAATTTATGGTTTTTCAACTTGTGATCAGCCCCGAACCAATCATATCCATCATCCTACCTTGCGCTTTTTGCATATGTGGCTTGGCATTTCACTTTTCCCTAGAGCCGATATTAGGACTGTGCGCGAAGATGATTTGAAAATTCATTATGCTATGGTTGAGAAAATCAAGATTGCTCCTGTTCAGTTTATGATTAAGCAATGGTTAGAGAATTTTAGGATGACTGGAACCATTGAGTACCTCTTTGATTACACGCATTGCTGCAGGTGTCGGTGCTTTAGAAAACTCACTCGTTGAATATCTTGACGTCCAACGTGCTCTTATAAATGAGGATTATCTTGTTCAAGGTCATACGCTCAAGCGTGGTCCCAATAATACCCTTGTGTTTTACTACGTCGGCTATACAAGCGAGTTTCGGTTACCTAACCCGGACCTCCGTTTGTATGGCTGCGATAACCTAACCATTGCCCTCCAAGAAGAGGAAGTTGCACGCAGGAGTACATCTTCTCGCAGGAGGACACGCAGGCCTGAATCAGCCGCCGGCTCCGAAATTCCTGCACCACGTCCTATGGCCTATGCATATGGCAGTGGGTACGGTCCCGCGGGATATCACCCCGGTGGGCACCAAACTCCGCCACCATATGAGGCCGGTGGATCGTCGGGGCAAGGGCCAAGGCAAGGCACATGGGAAAATGTCCCACGACAGCGTTGGGAGGAAGTCTCCCAGTCCTCCACGTCGAGTGGGCGTCGTTCTGCTTCTGCTCGAGGTCACCACTTCGAGCAGGAATTGAACCACCTCACCGAACAATTGGGGCGTCTCGAGAGCAAGACGGATGATATCCAATACACCGTCGATCAACACGCTCTACAGACCCACTAGTGGCAGGAACGTACCCACTCTCAGATACAAAATCTCACCAACATGACCGAGAGGGGACAAGCCGATCTTTCGGCTTATTTTCGCCACATGGGATTCGATCCTTCACAGGACTCTTGAGCAAGAACAAGCTTGGGGGAGATGCCATATCCCCTGCCAAGGTATCATGTATCACAACTTGTATCTTTTTCTTTTCCTTTATTTGCTTGTTCTTGCACCTTAATTGAAAAACAAAATAAAAATTTGCAAAAACTAAAAAGAACAAAAATAGTCTTTAGTTTTTAGTAGCTTTCTTTTATGCGAGTAAGAGTGTCTAGTCTTCCCTATGTTGAGATGATGAATAGTTGCTCTGTTTTATCTCTTACTTGTACCTAGTTTACAACATAGTACTTTCCCTAGTTTTGAGATTTTTGGCTAGGGTGCTTGCCTAGAACTTGAAACTTGTGGGTAGCATAGTACTTGATCCAAGTCTAAGTTGTTGTGAGTTATGATATGGTACAAATGGGGCTGCTATGATCTTGTCCATGAGTGCGACTCAACTCCGGAGTCTTTTCTTTTACAAAATTCAAAAATGATAAAGTTCCTCAATGATCAAAATTCCTACCAAAGCCATATGTTGTTCATACATTGCAAACCCTTCCACATATGCTTCTTGTCATTGCATTGAGCTTTATCAAAATTGTGTGACCCTAGTGAGATACTTGTCATACTCTCTTGATCAAGATCACGTACACTCCACCTCGCATGCTAAACTTCTACACTGGAAGTTAAGCAAATTCCACCACTCCATCCACCAAATAAATACTCCAAAAACCTTTGTCACCTTTCTCTCTCAAAAATATCATTTGGAGACATGGCTATGCAAAAGAAAAAGAATAACCCCTGCTCACAAAAAGTAGAGCAAGAAAAAAGAAAATAAGGGGAAGAAAAGAAAAGAAAGAAAGAAAGAAAAGATAGCCATATTCTCCTCATAAATTTCAAAAGAGATAGAAAGAAGATGACACAAAAAGGAGTACCAGTTCCACCTCACCACCCACCATATACACACATGCACATCTTGATCAAGGTTGTATGACTTGCATTCTCCATGAATCCACTCTTTTGGTTCAGCAATATGTGTGGTGCAAGTATGCCTTTTATCATCCCTACCAAGCTCCACATATCAAGCCTTTAGAAGTAGGATGATACAGGCAACACAATGCCTTGGTGAGGAATATAGACATTGAGCGATTCGAGAGTATCATTCGAGGAACTTTGCTTTTATTTGAAAAAAAAATAAAAGACAAGGAGATTCGAGAGTATTATTCGAGGAATATAGACATTGAGCGATTCGAGAGTATTATTCGAGGACTTGAGAATGATGCCCTGCTATAACCATTCTATCTCTCAACCGCCCAAGACAAGGAGAGAGTCATAAGCCCCATAAGGAGTAAGGGGAAGAGTGAGTTACCATGCCAACTTTTTCATACAAAGGAGAGTATTTTGTTGTGCGCATGGTACATTCAAGATATGAAACATGGTAGCAACTCCTGATCAACAACCTAAAGTCAAACCCCTTTGATCGGGATGAGCAAGAGGTCAGCTTGGGGGAGTTTGTTGACGGTCGTTATATCATACTTTCAACCGTCACATAGCTCAATGAATAAGGAAGAAAAGGCACTCCTTACTTGCATTTTATTTATGAATAACCTATTTCCACATGTACCTCTAGTTGTAAGTGTGTAGGTGGAAAACAGGGAATATCCAGGAGTATCCATGTCTCAAGGCAACAAATCCAACACTTCCATAAATCGACGATTGCCACGGGAATGCAATCCCAAGATTAAAGGCCAAATCCAACCCAAACTCCAGATCTGAAGGCCAATGCACCTGGATCAGAAGACTAAAGGCCAGAGGGGAGCCACCTGCCAAATCCCAGCACAAGAGGGGCCAGGCCCAGGTCGGCCGACCCCCCTAGCCATGTCGGCCGACCTGCTGTGGAGCCCCCCTGGGCCCATCTTTCTATGGCGGTTTGCCACCGACCTCTAGAGGTCGGTTCCACCTCCAATTAATGCCACCGACCTACGGAACCGCCTCCTGGAACCGACCTCCAAGTCTATAAATAAAGGGGTACCCCCCTCCTAGAGAACACACACCACTTGAGGCTCATTCCCTCCTCCTCCTCACCTTAGAGCTAGAGGCTGTTTAGGTAGAGCTAGGCTAAGTAGTGGGCTGCCCTTGTGCTCCCAAGTCCCTTGGAGAATTGGGTATGTTCTTGTATCCTTCTCTTGTAAGAATTGATCTTTATCAATGATTCATCGTTTATCATATGGTAGTTGTGTGCTTATGTTGTTCATCCTTAAACTAGTTGTGTTCTTGGATGAGCGTTCTTTGTTCGTTCATGTTCGTTCATCGTTCGTTCATCGTTCATCGTTCATCAATGAACGTTCATGGGCATTCATCGGGCGTTCTTCGTTCGTTCATACTCAATCACCGATTAGGAATGACCGTTCTTATTTGTTCCTCGTTCATCACTCGTTCTTGAGCGATGAATGCTTATGCATAGCGTAGTACTAGATTTGATCCTTGGCTGGTTTAGACTAGTTTGGCTAGTTGTTTGTGACTAGATATCGGGTTCATTGTCCCGAATGGGAAGCTCTAGGTTTACCGCCCTGCGGGGTGCCTCGAGGGATCTAGAGTTATGGCGAGTGATGCTAGCATGGTGCTAGGTTCTCTTTCCATCCTTGTTTGTGCATGTGCCCCATGGTTTGTAGAGGTAGGTGGCAGGTGGTGACAGCCCTGTCCATCCTTCCGTAATCCTCCACGTTCGGGTATGGCATAGGAGTTTATACAAAAGGCCGGCGTGGCCTGGCAGACCTGGCCTAAACCGGATCTCCTGATGATCTCTAGCCATAGGCTCTTAGCTCTCACTAGTGTAAGCCTGACGTAGGTAGAATCCTAGTATGCTATATGATAACGTACATTAGGAGTAGCACCCGTTAGTTAGTTTTCCTCCTGCCTAGACTTGCCTCTCGCCTTTTATCTGAGAGTGGAATCCTCTGTGTGTGTCACACTATCTAATATATATCTTTATCACTTACCCCTGCATTGGATTGTGGGCTTGTCTTTCATTGTAATCTATTGAGCATAAGTACTACTGTTGACCATGTCTTCCTTTGGGAAAATACAAATCACGATACCCTAGAATACTCTTGGGTGAAATGCTACGACGGGTTATCCGTGCGTTTGCGGATCCTCTTATCATAGCAATGCCGATAGGACATCTCTAGCACTCCTTGCTAGTGGTGGGCTATCTGGCAATATTCTTGCAAGACTCTTTAACCCAAATATCGGTGTACCGTAAGGAACGCCAACAACGGCTCAATCAGTTGACTGATCAAGTCCACGGTATTTCTCGTCACCCACTCATCCCCATTGGGACTGCTTTCACGCACGAACATGATTAAGAGTAGTTCCTGTGTGAAAACAATGCAAGGTTTTCCGCCTTCTACTTCTCTGAAGCCATACCACACTCGACTAAGCTGAGAGGGAGTCAAATCTGGGAATCGCACATGGTCCGGGAGCTGAATAGTGGCAAATTCCAACGATGCTTGATCGAGTACCAGTAGACACTCGCGATCTCCGTTACCCTGGTACAGGGACTTGTTGTCGATCGAGGCAATGTTCGTAAACTCCAGATTACCAAACGGGGCAACTTTTTTCCATGGCCCAACTGACCAATTCATTTTCGTCGAGGAGAAGACCGCAGTCCGTACCCTACCCTCGTTCTCGGTAGCAACAACTATGACACGGAAGGAGTTTGGGTTCACATCCGAGGGGACCAAATGAGGAGGGAGCTCTTCAGCCCTCTCAATCATATCTTCGAACAGAATGCCTTCACTGCATTCATCAAAAAAATCAGATGACCAACACGTCATTGGGTTATACACCGTAAGCTTCCTCGTTACCATATTCATCAAAAGTAGTAATCCATCGATGCAGTCACTGATTTCCCAGCAGACAGATTCTCTACTGGTGCGGCTGAGCACTTTGGTGAGGAAGAAATCCCCTTTTTGAACAATGGCGTTGATCTTCGGATCAGGATCTCTAGTGATGGTGAAGGAAGGAAACGTGGGGACAGTTGTCACCTGGGTGGAGTCGTTGCTGAACCAGCCAAAGATTGGCGGCGCTGAGTGCAGGCTACAAAACTGACGGCGAAACTTCAGCGAATACAGTCAATTTCGCCATGACTTTCTCGCGTACATGGCGTTGAGTAGCGTCTTGTGGCAAGGGACTCGGGCGATAATTGAAAGCTCAAGGTCTTCGCCGAGTGAGCCGGAAGCAGTCTCCATCACCGACGGCGACCTCTACTTGTTCCTCCCCTCTATTTTTTGTAGAGATCCTCTACTCTCGGTCGCGGCGGAAAGAAAGACAAGTTAAAAGAGGGAAGGGGGGGTGATTATCGCGAAGCAAGTAGGAGCAGTAAAAGCAGGGGAAGCTCTTGAGGAAGTGGTTACTGGAACTGAACATCCCTGGTTAACTGTGGTGAAAAAGGGAACATCTCGTGCGCCTCTTTGATCGAATCCTCTATTCCCCTGTTGTAAATGCTTGATCATGGGACTATCCAATCAACAGTCTCTAGTTTCAACTCGTGCTACCAAACCTCGAACGAGATCGAGGAAAATTGTTAGCAAGTATAATTCGCTGAGGTCAATATTGGTAACGTTAGATGAAGTTATGAGTGATAAGACAAAATTCATCCATCAGATGACATTGTTTCGGAATAAATTTGATATTGTAGATGCGTATGAATGCTATAATTACAACGACGTAGCATATCTATTTGATGTACAACGATTCGAAGGAATAAATCAGTTTCAGTCGCGAGGCAACATGTGGGTGCAGGGAACCGAAAGCAACGGTGTGTCGGTGTTGCTTGGGGCTGTAGACATCTTCAGGCAGGCCCCAGACAAATCTTGGAGCAAGGCCTTGGAAGATATTATGTTCTCAGAGCAAGGCAAGGGACAATCCTTGTTGCAACGGTCTACCGCTCAAGCCGGGGACAATCCCATGTTATAAAATTTCGAGGCGATAATTGAAAGCTCAAGGTCATCGCCGAGTGAGCCGGAAGCGGTCGCCATGACTGACGGCGATCCCTGCTTGTTCCTCCCCTCTATTTTTTGTAGGGATCCTCTGCTCTGGGCGGAAAGATCAAAGTGGAGGAAGGGGGGCTGGATTCTCACGAAGCAAGAGAGTAGGCGTAGTAAAAGCAGGGAAGTCTTGAGGAAAAGTCTCTCCCTATCTCTCTATCTCTCTCCTTTATTTTGACAAGTATTTGCAACGTGCACTATACTTTGTACACATGATGTGATCGGGACTCAAGGGATTCATTCTTTTTGGCACTAATGGAGGACACGAATTCTGGGAAATTTATCTATGTTATAAAAAGGATCGGAACATCCCCTGTTAACTGTGGTGAACAACGGAACATCCGTGGTTAACTGCGGTGAACTTTAAACTTGATATTGTAGTTGCATATGAATGCTAAAATTACAACGATGTAGTACATATCTTGGAAAATGATTCGGAGTAGACCAATTTGTGAGACTTTTGTCTGACCAAGTGCTCACATATCTATTAGAAGTTTGCAACGTGGACAGCTCATGTTATAGAGGAAAGTTAAAACAAACAAAATGTGGTCTCCTCTTCCTCTCTGTCCCCATTACATACCTATACCTACAAGATATCCAGAAATCCACATTGCCCGGGGAGGTACCGTGGTACCCATCACCCGTGGCATGGAGAGAGGTAGAGAATGCTGGTAGTAGTACTACTTACTATACAATATTTAGTATGGTTTCTAGTTTGCAGATGCAACAGTAGGATGTGGGCAGTGATTCTAGCCTTGAAGAACCTCACTGGTGCCTATCGGATGCGGCTTCCCCAGATATCGAGATATAGATTCCTGAGAGGCGCTCTCACGGGGCAGTGATCAGTCCAATGATCCAATCTACTAGGAGTATTCGCGAGAGTTGCCTCAGGGAGTCTGCGCACTCGATGCTCACGGGACGATCCCGAGCTCACTGGTCAAATGAACACGTGGATTTTGCAAGGGAACATCCATGTGAAGGCCCCCTTTGGAACGCAGGATTATCAAACGCATGAATAGGAAAAATGTAGGATTGGAGTTGGGCTATCAAGTGCAATCCTACAGGAATTGAAAATGCAGGAAAACTTTCTACACAACGTTTGGATGCAACACAGGAAAAACAAGAGAATTCAAAGAGAGAGAGAGAGAGAGTCTCAAAGGAAACTTTCCAAGAGGTTGGACCTCTTGCTAGAATTCCTCCAAAATTGCAATAGAAGAAAGCATTCCATAGGACTTTCATAGGATTTATAAGAGCACAATCCTTTGTTCCAAAGGGTGTCATAGGAAACATTCCTACAGGATTTGAATCCTACAAAATTCAACCATTTTTCCTTTGTAGTTGATACGCACCGGATGATACAGGGATACTGACCGACCACTGAGCAACTCACCAGGAAATCGATTCACGATCTTTTCCAAGCCCAACACCGTGCACGCATGCGGCCACTCCACACCAGGAGCTGGGAAGCCTACACCAGACCATCGCATTCTCGCAGTGTGAAAGTAAATGACCTGTACTAGTATGTCATCATGGGCTACGCCTACATGCACGAGATGATCCGTGTTGATACTTCTTACGGTCACAGATAATTCCGCAAGCGCACGGCGTACCGTTGTAGCACTTCACCCGGGAGTATTCCAAGGTATTGTATTTGTTTTCCCCAAGAAACAGAGGTAATCTGCAACAAGGTTAGTTTTACCCAAGGACAACAAGATACAACTCGAACAACGGGTAGAGAGGATAAACTAAGGTATGGTTATCTCGGGATAGCACAGATCAGGTTCTACTCGCTTACATTGGGCACTGGTTTAGGCTTGGTCTGCCAAGCCACGCCAGCTTGTAGCTCTACGACGTACCCGAACGTGGAGGATTACGAAAGGACAGACAGGGCTGTCACCACCTGCCGCCTACCTCTACAAACCGTGGAGCACGCGGCAAACACAAGTAACCTCTAGCCTAGACACCACGTCTATGCTATCGATTACTACTCTAGCCTTGTACTAGAACTGATTCAGAAAGCTAGAGCACCCCTTGCGGAGCGATGATCCCGTAAGCAAGTATAGCAAGATCTAGATACTATGAACGATACACAACCAACCTAAGAATATAGCGAACACTTACTTAAGAAATAGATCTAGTGCAATGAACGAACAATGAACGATGAACGAACGACGAACGACAAAGAACGAACGACGAACGATGAACGAACGATGAATGAACAATGAACTATTCAATAAGAAAGTATTCGCTAAGATACAAGATTGGGGCTGAGTCCTCACAAAGGGAGGACTACCCTTCTCTTCTACCCTACTCTCTCCCTACAACTATACAAGGGGCCTAAGGCCCTTGGGAGTGGAATGATCTTGTGTCTTGTCATTCTCTTGAGGGGAGGGGGTTCCCCTTTATTTATAACCAAGAGTAGGTCGGTTTGGGGGGTCCTCCACCGCCTTTGGGCATTAATTGTAGGCCAAACTGACCTCAGGAAGTCAGTGGGGAACCGTCATAAGAAGATGGGCCAAGGGGGCCTCCAACAGGGGTCGGCCGACCCCAGATCCCAGGTCGGCCGACCTGGGTTTTGCCCCATTTGGCCAGGCCTTCCTCTGGTGTGTTCCTTGGGCTTCCTTCCCCTCTGGTCCACTTGCTATACGTGGACTTGAAGCCTTCTGGTTTATCCTTTGGAATATTCTTCATGTGTATCTCCTTGATATGATTCTGATATGCTTGGGGATATATTCTTGATATGATTTGATTTGATCATGGATTCATATCTCTGTCATTATTGAGGATTTCTAGGAAAGGATCTCTCTTCATATCTTCTCTTGATATTCTTCTAGTTTTGGGGCTTTGGGGAGATATCTTTATTTCGGGGAAAATCTGATGATTGTGAAGTCCATGCTTTGTGCCTTGTTTTCCCCATTTTCATATGAAATGCACCTACACTCACAAATTCACCAAGACTCATGGAAATGGTTAGAAATAATCCCTACATCTGCTCTTGGTGTTGAATATTGATTAAAAGGTGCAGACGGTTGACGGTAAAAGATATGCTTTAAGGACCGTCAACAATCCGTTGTGTGGATTATTTTATCACAGGAATATACCGCGAAGGCTGCGACTTCTACCATGTTCCGCAGATCCGCGGCACCACGCCACAACTCGAGCAATCCTTATCCCTTTTTTCTCATCCCCCGAGCCTATTAATAATTCGGCAAAGCGAGAGGTTCTCCTTCTCCAATCTCATAACCTTCTTACTCGTCGCTTCCTCTGCTACCGTCTACCTCCATCTCCATGGCAGACCCGCTCAGACTGCCATGGCCAACTTCTCCCTCATCTTTGCAAACTCCAGTTGATTCAAAGTGGATTTTTGGAGATCTCGTAATAGGTTGCTTCGTAGATTTCTGGAGAACTCATATCAGCTCCCAAAGTGGTTGTGTCATCATTGTCCTTTCCTATCTTCTCTTTATGTTATGATCGACGTCGTCCTACCATCACCGGGTAGCCGACGGCAGTGGCAATCCAGAGCTGCTTTCCTGCATCTCTGGTTGTTTCTTCCGAATGGCCGATGTCGTCATTGCCTCAGACCGAGGAAGGAGATTGATGTGGAGTGTTTGGACTGTTAAATCTTGTTGTACCTCAATTTTATTATTTATTTTCTGAGGTGATACTTTTGTCATCACAGTCATATGACTGTTAAATCTGTTTATGCTAGTCTTCTAGCTTTCCTTGTAATCTTTTCATATAACGAAAGATATTCATGTTTGAAGTCGACACGTTTTCAAATGGAAATTAAAGTTGTGGCCTCCTTTGCATTTTGTATGAATGGACTATCTGGTCAGACACGTTTCGAGAGAATTCTAATGAATATAACCAAACTCATGAGCAATGGCCAAACGTTTTCAGCGATTCATTTTGTTTCAGGTTGTGAAACCTTTTTTTGATTGAATCTGATGAAACTTTTCTGATTCTCGTTGAAGTCGGACATGTACGTAACCAAACGTGTACTACTAATGTTGTCTAGTAAACGGACGGATAGTCAACCGATTAGTGATGAACCGGCCAAAATTTTAGGGCAGGGTTCCCCTAACATGAGCCAGGGTCACTGGCACGTGGACCTGGCCCAACTTTTGGCCTCCCGCTCAAACTCGCTGCTGGGCAGCGTGCGCTCGGGATTCGAATTTCGTTCGAGGATGGGCGAAACGGGAAATTGTCAGTTTTGTGCCTGTCCTCCCGAACGCTTTCGTGTCTCCGCGAAGGGTATTTTGGGAAAGTACCTTGGCCAACTCTTACAATATCCCCATCCTTCTCCTGAGCAGATCCATCCCCCAGTTCAAAATAAAAAAAAACCAGAGCCATCCCCAATCCCTGGCTCTTCTTCTAGTCGCACCATTGCTGGGATCACCAATCCTCCCCCTCCCCCTCGTTCGCCGCCCTGTACTCCCTGGTCGCCCATTCCTGACTCTCCTCGCCGTTTCTCTCGGCCCCTTCTTACCGGAGCGCGCAACCACCGATGGCACGCCTTCCTCTCAAGACTCCGACGACACCAGTGGGGAATGCGAGACTGAAGCGGAAGCATGAAAGTACTTTTTTCCTTGTTTCGTAGGCACAAGCGAAACACTTGATACTCGTTTAGGTTGTCTGTGATTGTTTGTGGGATGCGGTGAGTGCTGTGTAATGCTAAGTTCATACGTATGTAGCTTTGGTCCGTTTTGTTGAGCTACAGATCCGGAAAAATCTTCGGATCTGGAGCGGGGATCTGTGGTTGCCTGATATCGCCACATTAATATTGTTTTTGACTTAAAATGTAGGTTAAATTACTTCATTGGAAGCAGCCTGGCAGTTCCATTACATTAACTGCATATGTACCTTTCTCATTCGAATGCTTGAACCATGATAATAATTTGTATTTACTTGAGTAGTATACTAGTATTTTAAGCTTATTACCCAAAGAGTACAACTCTATACCTGATGATTATGCTTCTGAATGTATTCATCAAAATGCACTGTAACCCCAAATAAAGCTTATTGCACACTTGAGTACAGCTATATACTTTGATGATTACATTCATTTGACGTCGCTTCTATCTGCATGTGGAAGGAACAACAATTAAAGGAGACCTACCAGCCGGAGACCTGTTGGAGATGCGGTCAAGCCCCTTCCAGAAGGTATCACAACGTCAGATTGCATCAATTTTATATCTTATGAACACTGTTAATTTGATTTGGCTTCTTTCAATGTAAAGCATACTATATCAAATAACCTCAACTTACCATAATGCACTATGTGCAGGAAAAAGCGTGTGACAATGGAATAGAAGAGTGAGGGGGTCGAATCCACAGGGTCTCAGTGCTACATTTCTGTGGTAAGAAGCTAAAGGAACGATGCCTTAGATAACCAATCACGAAAACTTCATTTCCTTTGTCGTTGCAAGGTTACCGTTTACATTTTTGTAAACATCTTTCCAGAAGAAAGTGATGCATCGCGCTGCGGAGGTGACCGGATGTGACACTTTTGAGGATAGCCAGGATCCTTTTGTAAGTCTTTATCCCGTTTTATCTCATCTTGCACATTGGTTCACTGCAGGCAGTCTTAGTATATGATGGAAATCTGAGTTGACGCTCTTTATTTGCCAGGATGTTGATAACGAAGTTGGTCCTCAAGTTGTGTGATCTGGTACAGTTGTTGAAGTTGTGGGCATCAAGTAGCTCTCCAAGGACCCCTTCGACTGTTTACAAGAGCTTCATGCTGAAGTTCTGACAACTAAAGAAGGCCACAAAGCACTTCGACGACTGATGGATAAGCAGCATCAAGAGTTGGCAACGTTGAAGGAGGAGGCAAAAGAAGCAGATGCAGCAAGCAAATTGTTGGGGTATCGAAGGTCCCGATTGGACTCAGCGAAGCCCTCCAACAAGTTGTGTTCGATTGTCCTGCCTCTGCGAAGCTCCCAGGATGCTAGGACGTCAAAAGGTCCCCTTGCGAAGCCCTCTTGACACCTTGCCGCCTATTCCTTTCTTGGCGAAGCCCTTCTCATGTGTCTGCGTTGCCGGATGAAGGTTCTCCTGCCCAGGCTGTTCCTTGGGTCTTTCGTTATATGTAACACCGAAGCCCTCAGTCGCCCGCGATGCTTGGCAAAGGGGTTAGAGATGACAGAGAAATGCGGACGGAGTAAATGAGGTGTCTCTGGCTTGCGGCCCAAAAAACAGATGTCATTACAGGATCCCCTCCCTCCATATTTATAGGGGGAGGAAAGATCGTTATTACAGTTATGCCATCAATCAATTCTATTACAGCTCCGCAGCAGTCCTAGCATAACCGCCTGGCGAAGCCCCTTCGTCGCCTCCCTTAATGGCTTCACTGTATTCAGGGAGCCTTCGCGCTTCCCTTTCCGCTTCATCCGTTATCATGCTTGCGTCTTCTGGCATCGCCTGGTCCTTCGCTATGCGTAGTCGCAGCCATCTTCCCAACATTAGCCCTCAACTATTAGCTTTGGCTGCGATGTTATTTTTCCATTTTTTATTTTCCTCACTGGATTTTTTAATCTTTCTTTACTTTGTACTTACGTCCCTGCTTTTTTTGTTTTAACTTCTACATCCTTGGTCCCGCCGCGGTCTTTAAATACGAGTCGCTATCATGCTTGCGTCTTCTGGCATTGCCTGGTCCTTCGCTGTGCATAGTCGCAGCCATCTTCCCAACAGAAATCTCAGTCCGATGAGATTGAATGTTTGAAGAAGCAAACTGAAGCTGACAATGTCCGTCTGGAGGAACTGCTAAAGCTCTATCACTTGTCTCGTCCTGGACAAACTGTACACTGAAATCTTAAGTATGCTCGCCTTACCTTTTGGTTGTGCGATGGATGGAGTTTTGTTTGTTAGTTATTTGGGATTATGCCTCGCGGCACATGTTAATGAACCGTCAACAAGAAGCTTGTATATATATATTATGTCATTTCTGTTCTATCATCTGTGTAACATCCATTCCAATATAAATGAGTTTTAGGATTGTAACTGGACAAAGAAATGGGCCAGCAGCAAAATGGCAACCTGGCCCAGCTGCTGTATGAACGGAAACAAATTACGTGTATGGGCTATAAACACAACAGCCCAATAATACGCTGGCCTTCTTTCGGGCTCTATTTGGACCGTGAAAAAATCCGTGACGAAATGCGCACTGACATATGGACCCGGCCCATTCAGCCCACATAGAAATAGTAACAAAACGGCCTCTTTTTGTGGGACCCACCTTCAATATTGGACCCACATGTTAGTTGAAACAGTAACAAAGCAGCCCACTTTGTGTGGGACCCACCATATTTGTTGGGCGTACATGCTGCTGAAACAGTAACAAAACGGCCCAGCTGAAATTAGGCCGTTAGTGGACCAAATCACGATTTATGACGTGGCCAGTGGCTAGGTTCGGCTCAGTTTATGATGAATGAGGAACCGTCACCATCCTATGGTCTGTGTCTAAAAAAGGTCATAAATCACGACTGACCACGCTCGACTGCTGACGGACCCTAAAAGGTCATAAATCGCGATTTATGACGAAAAATTTGTCACTACAAGCAGTCGGTGACGCGTTTAAAACGTCACTAATTAGCATATCTGTTCTAGTGTTGTTTTCAGCTCTGCAAGATAGTGGCGGGTACACAACTTGTGGAACTAGATTAGTAAACAAAATAAATATGCATGTGCCTGGTGCTTTCAGTCTTTTATTTGCTGGATTTGGGATATGAATATTGGCGTTTAAGGGACGCCAACACTCATTTATGTGACCCACCTATCAGGCTTCACCGAGGCCTACTTTTCCACACGTCCAACAATTTTTTTTATGCGACGTGCCTCCGTCGGTCCCATTTCTGTGACCCACCTGTCAGGTTTCACCGAGGTCTACTAGTACTTTTCCAACATTTTATTCTTCCCTGTAATGCCACTTGGCATTCACGTCGGGGCCCACATCTATGTATCTTCAGTGATGGGCTGAATCTTGGTCTGGGCCAGTGTTGACGGTCCTTAAGTACCACTTTTGATCTTCAAGTACCTGCATAAAAGAAATAAAATGAACACCAAACATAGTTGTAGGAGTTTATTACTAACGAATTCCACAAATATTGGTGAATTTGTGAGTGCAGGTGCATTTCATATCAAGAGGAGGGAATTCACATCATGAAGGCCACAATATATCACTCTGAGAAATAAGCATCGTCAGCCGAGCAAGACATGGATCAAAAGTGCCACAAAACTTAACCAAATTGGGCCATAGCACCATGATCACTCAATGGGAAATCAAGTACGACCCCTCGGCCAAAGCCCAAGGCCAAATGGGCCAAGGGGGGATCGACCCCAAAACCTAGGTCAGCCGACCTGTGGCAGAGGCCCCTCAGGCCCATCTTTGGCCTGCTGGTCTCCACCGTCTTCCTGATGTCGGTTCCAGGTGCACTGATGGTATTGATTGCTCGGAACCGCCTTACAACCGCCTCAAAGTCCTTATAAATAGAGGGATACCCCCTCCCCTCAAGGATAGACAACAAGGAGAGCCTCATTCCACTCCCAAGGGGCCCCTTGTGTACAAGTAGAGTAGGGAGAGAGTAGGGTAGAAGAGAAGGGTAGTGCTCCCTTTGTGAGGACTTAGCCCAAATCTTGTATTTTTGAGAATACTTATTTATAATTCATTGTTCGTCGTTCGTTCATCGTTCATTCGTCGTTTGTTCGTCGTTCGTTCAACATTCATCATTCGTTCATCGTTGGTTCGTCGTTCATCATGAACACAAGTAAGTATTCTTCATCTCCTATTGGATTGTGTGCTTCATATCTAGTATAAGTTCTCTACTCCTATAGAGTACCTTGCCTTTAGATATAAAGGTTAAGGTAGTAATCGATAACTTAGACGTGGTGTCTAGGTTAGTGGTTACCTTTGTTTGCTGCGTGCTCCACGGTTTGTAGATGTAGGCGGTAGGTGGTGACAGCCCTATCCGTCCTTCGTAAACCTCCATGTTCGGGTACATAGTAGGCCCCTTGGCCGGAGTGACTTGGAAGACTAGGTCTTAGCCGGCGACCGAAGTAAGCATTTAGAGGCTGGATTTATCCTTTGATAAGAACCTCATCCATTGGAATCCTCTGTACCTAAACCTACCATCCTTCTTCGTGTCCTTGGATAAACTAGGGTAGAAGATATTTACACTATGTTCTTCCAGGAAAATGTAAATAACGATACCCTTGAATACTCACAGGTGAAGTGCTACAATGGTAATCTCCGTGTGCTTGCGGATAAATCTGTGACGTTAAGAAATACCAACAAGCATTTCTGGCGCCGTTGCCGGGGAACGGTAGTTGTTTTTGTCTTCAAACCTAGTTGGTCCTCGTATTGTATCCCTTTATTTATTCTTTTCCTTTTATTGCTTTTCCTTTATCCACCATCAAACTTCCACCACATCTATCTTTCCCCATCTTTTCATCATCTTTACCCGTTCATTTGAAAAACACCAAAAATATTTATCATGGAGCCACGACCTACAATCCAATCATCCTCTGCTCCAAGGGGAGAGTTATTAGGACCCTCAACATCTGAATCCAACCCTTCATCTTCCACATCCAAAGATTCGCCTGTTGTGCCCTCTCCAGTACCAAGAACAATGAAGGAGGAAGAAGAAATTCAACCTCTTGAGTTCCCTTTATTCGTGGAAGATCTTTTTGAAGATTATGGAAACACTTCGAACTAGATATGGGAAAAGATGCCTCATACTCCTCCCGATCCTCTCAAAGAACCATTTCTCAAGGAGGACATGAAGGAAAGTCTTGGGAAAACCTCTTTCGCCACCACTACCACTCAAAATCCTTTGGCGAAACCTCATTTCAATCATGAACCACTTGAGCAAGTGAAGTTTGTATCCCCATTTACATCACTCGATCTTGCTCTAGATGAGAGGTTTTCCACCCAAGATGAGGATAGAGAAAAAGAAGCATCCCTAACCCAACGATCCTCGAGCCTCTTCCCTCTAGCCCTCAATACATCATTCTTGATGGTGATCGAGAAATTCTTGAAAAGAAAAACTTTTGGGCTACGAATTGTCTTGAGGAATTGACTCTAGAAGAACATGATTCTTTCCTTGAGCATGAGAGCTTTTTTCTTGAAAACCCACATGATACATACTCATATGATCAGCCTCTGGCAAAACCACGCTAGATGTCTACAACCACCTTTGTGCTTCCTTTTGCTACTTGTTCTTTAGGATGGTTGTAGATGCTTTTGTTTATTATAAATACTGCAAATATCATGGTTGTATGTTGGCACTAACCTTGCAGATCATTCTCCGGAGCCCCATCATTAAGCTAAACATGACGGAGAAAAGTCCTGCTCGTTAGACTTAAAACGACGATGCCCTTGTCGATAGGACAATCGACATATATGTTTTATTTACTTCCTGCATATTTGGATTTTCACTTGGATTCGTTTGCATATTTGATTTCCTGATCAACATGCATTATGCATATTTGGATTTGCCCTTCACATGCATATTTGAATTTTCCCAATTTGCATTTCCTGCATATTTGATTTTCTCACTTGCATTCTTGCATGTTTGAATCTTTCCAACTCTTGTTTGGGATTATTCAAACCACTTCGCATTTGCATTGAAAAAAAAAGAGATTTATTTCTTTTGAGAAAATAAATTGAGGAAAATGATTTTGAGACAATCTTTTGTTGGAAAATGTTTTGAGCAAGATTTTGAAGGAATTTTAGCACAGCTCCCCCTTTCTTTATATTTGGATGTAAGGGTGCTTGGAATCCTCAATTTCATTTCTTTTTCACTCAAGCACCCATACCACAAAATTTTTGCTCTCACATTTCTCCAAATTTTCATTGTATTTTGTCTCAAACTTAAGAAAAAAAGAAGATTTTTTCCATTTCTTCTTTTGATTTTATTTGCATTCTTTAGTTGCATTCAAAGGCTTTGCAAGATCAACCAACAGGAGGTCCACATTGTTTACACTAACGTAACCCGTTCTCGAGTTTGCTCTTGTGTTCTTGCTCTTATGTGCAGCCATGACATCACGCAACCCCAATCAAGGGCTACGAGCAAAGAACAAGTGTGGGGGAGGACCTCCCCCCACTAAGGTAACTTGTATCGCAACTTCTATCTTTTCGTTTTCACCTTACATGACAACATAAAAAGTTAAAAAAGGAATTTTCTCCTTTTCATGACCTCTTATAGCTTTATATAGTGGCACTCTTTAAATCTGTTAACAAGATGGAACTTTGACCTGTCACCCTTTTTTGCTAGGATGATATGGAAGAGGTAATGGAAGAATCTGTACAGCGAGTGGAACTGCTGTCTCCTGGTCGTGTTGTTCGTGAAGTTGTTCGAGCAAGTACTTACCTTTCTTGAAGTTGTGGGCCTTCAACTGAAGCAAAGAAGAAGATGTTCCGTTTCTTCCCGGTTGGAAGCACTGATGGCTGAACTTCAGCGCGAGAAATCCGAAAGTTGACAAGTTGAACAAATAGTTGAACAACAAAAGAGGGAGATTGATGTCTTGCAGAAGCAAGCCCAAGATGCGAGAGACTCAAACCGCATTCTGGATGCCCAGTTAGAGGACTTGAGGAAGGAATCAGCACGAAAGGCAACCTTGATGGCCTCTCGTATTTCTAAATTTGAAGGGGAATGTCAGGTGCATCCTTCATCTCTGACATCTGAATGATGATCTTCGTTTCTAGTCTGATTGGTTTTGGTGGATTACTGAACTCCTCTGTGTGTGGTGTTATGCGGCACCATTTGTACTGTGGCATCATTTCGTGATCTGGACAGAATGTGAAATTTGCCATCATTTTGGTTTAAGTGTCATGTATATTTGACTCATCTATGTATCTGACAGTTGATAAATTCGGCATACGTTTGTGAAGATCCAACCTGATATGATTTTTGACGAAATAGTTGGACCGCAAATGGCCCGTGTGGACCAGTACAATAATGGCACGCGGACCTTTCGCAACGCAAAACGTGGACAAATTGAAAAATGACACGTGGGTCAATTGCAGAGTGACACGTGGTGCTGTAGAACAACGACATGTAGACAAATAGCGCGATGACACGTGAACCAATACGGAGAGGACACGTTGTCAAATAAAAAAAAAGGCACGTGGACCAATAGAACGATGACACGCAGACCAACAAGAGAGTGACACGTGGACCATTAAAAAATACATGTGGACCTGTAAAAAAACAACACAAGGACAAATGGGAAAATGACATGTGGACCAACAGGAAGATGACACGTGGATAGCCACATCACCCTGACATCGTGGTAGTGCGGCCAAGTCGTCTTGCCGCCGTGGCGTTGCTGCCACGTTGGATTCCATGTGATCCCGCCACCGTGGCAGGATAACGTCTGTGAGGTACCAGAAGTTTATGACGGTTTAAGGGTGTGTTTGGCACGGCTTCTCCACCAGCTTCTCCACCTGCTTATTCACGTTGCTACAGTAAAATCACTGTTGCTACAGTGAAAAAAGCTGAAAAAAGCACCCAAAATGCTGCTTGTTGTGGCTTACTCTGTCAGTGAACAGTGAAAACACTGTAGCTACAGTAGCAAAAAGGCAATAAGCTCCAGCATAAGCCGGTGCAATAAGCAGCACCAAACACACCCTAAGATTTGTCCCCTCACCCCCACAAAAGGTCATAAATCGCGATTTATGACGAAAAATTCATCACCTCAATCAGTCGGTGACGTGTTAAAAACGTCACTAATCAGCATATCTGTTCTAGTATCTATTTATGACACAAAGGCATTTATGCATGTATTTTTACGTGTGTTGACATATAATCCATGTCATCCTTGTGTAGTCTTCAGTCAGTGGATGATGGCAGCGTCTCGCCTGCATGTCACGACCGAACGACGTGCCTTCCCGTGATTTTCTAGGTGCCCGACCTCCGACCCTACCCTGTCCTTACTAAAGGCAATGGCGGGCTTCATTGCTCATTGTTTTGTGCAGGAACGGGGACTGAGACGACCTCCCAATTGATTAGCTACTTAGGGAATGGACAGCTGGTTCTACGACCCATGCCTTTCTTGCCTCTTCTCATGGCGTCCTACCTTCGCCTCTGGCTCCTGCATCCTGATGCTCTCCTCCATCCTGCCCCCCGCCCAACGCCCACGACGTCGCTGTGTTCGCCGCTCAGCTTAGAATATGAGTAAACTGGGTACACACTTAATTTAATTTAGAGGCAAAATCTGTCCTCGAAGTGCTTGATTACAACGGGTCTGTCCTTGTTTTAATATTCCCTTTGCACTAGCTCACGTGAGCCGCACCACACAGCGGTGACAACATTTCTTGCATGGAGGGAGAAGGTAAGGTGGCACGACACAACCAGCCAGCTGTAGAGATCTTTGAGATCTTAATCTCGCATGCTTAGATCCAATTTGAAAGTTGAGTGGTATCAGCACCCACGCGGTGTATGTCTAGTTTAACCTACCTATGCCTGCAACCCTCACATGAAACGTTTCGGGACTGCAGAACGCAGAATGTGTTTGTCTATACCAAGACAAGAGGAAAAAATAATTCTCAAATGACGTGAAAAAAAATTATTCATCTCTGCCCAAGGCCAGCAGACTGTTTTTAACTTGCCGGTGGGGCGGCGCGGTGCTCAGACTGATAGGACCGGGGCTGGGGGCTCTATTTATGACACGCATACGCATTTATGCACGTTTTTTTATGTATATGCACACTAATGCGTTGCCATATAATCCATGTCATCCTTGTGTAGTCTTCAGTCAGGGGATGATGTCAGCGTCTTGCCTGCACGTCACGACCGAACGACGTGCCTTCCTGTGATTTTCTAGGTGCCCGGCCTCCAACCCTACCCCGTCCTTACTAATGGCAATGGCGGGCTTCATTGCTCATTGTGTTGTGCAGGAACGGGGACGGAGACGACCTCTCAATTGATTAGCTACTAAGGGAATGGACAGCTGGTTCTACGACCCATACCTTTCTTGCCCCTTCTCATGGCGTCCTACCTTCGCCTCTGGCCCCCGCATCCTGACATTCTCCTCCATCCTCCCCCTCCCCGACGCCCACGACGTCGCCGTGTTTGCCGCTCAGCTTAGAATATGAGTAATCGTTACTTTCCATCTAACCCTGTACCCCCGACTATATAAGGCGGCCAAAGGCTCCATCTCAAAGACACAAAATACAAAACACCCCATACAGGACGTAGGGTTATTATCTCCCCGGAGCCCCGAACATGTCTAAACCTTATGTCTCGTGCTCACCATCGTATTTTTGGTTCATTTGCCTCTAGTTAAAATCTATTGAGGCCCTAAAACCTCGACACTACTGCTGCAAATACGTTGTCAGTTACCTTTTGTTCGCTAGTATCTGACTACCTTCCAAGACGCAGAAGACGGCAGCGTCATTTATGGCTGTTTCAATCGGTTAATCTGACTGCAATCATTGCTCGTTCTGCAGGAACGGTGAGGGAGGCGACCTCCCAGTTGGTTAGCTAGGGAGCGGGCAACTGTTCTACGACACGCTCCTCTCTGCGATCGTCGTTATAGCTATAGGTACCCAGTAGGATTTAAATTTGGTGCCCCTATTTAAAGTTGAATCTTGTTATACTCCCATATGCAGACATGCGTTCGAAGCATGTGGCTTCAAGCATTCAAGGGTATAAAAGGGGCAACATAAGTACACTGATCCTCATATAAGCTGTGCAGAAGACACTCTGTCAGTGGGCAGTTGCCCTTGAGTTTTGCCCTGTTCTATATGAAAAAACAATGCCATGGGGATGCCAGATTAACAGTGTTCAACAAATAATCATGTACCTATGATTTGTATGGTCAGAATAATCTTTCAGGTCTTTCTATGCACAATGAGATAACCACAGAACTTGCACCATCAGATATACTACGCGTGTTCGGGATCAGTTTATACTTGTTATTTGTAGTACATTCAGTTGGAGGAACATAGATGGTAGCACATCCAGAAGAATACAAGATTTCGCCTTTTTATTTTCTGATGAACCTGAAGGAAGTAATGAAACAGACCAACACAGTGAAACAGAGGAAACGGCGCCCTCAGCAGCGACGAAACCGGCATCGCCAATTAAGTCACAAACGATGACATACCCAGCGCTGTGGGCTTCCCCATTACCGACGTCGAGACAGAGCTGCTACCAGCTGATCCGTCTGGCTCCACCACCACGGCCACCGAGTCCAATGGATCGAGGTCCCCTGTTCACCGCTCTGGAGCTGTGGCTTTCCGACCAGCCGCCGCGCGCCGTGTGGACATTCTCGGATCTCAGACCTCACCATCCTGGTCTCTGTCGCCCACGCGATCTCCGCGGCCAGCGTCTTCTTTGTGCTCTTCGACACGGCCTACGCCGCCGGCCTGTTTGGTTTCGCGCTCACGGACTGTGTCGAAACAACATGCAACGTGCATATTACACACATGTATGCTGAATTCTCACTTCCATTACGCCGCCGGCCTGTTTGGGTACGCGCTCGCTTGCCTGCATCTTGCGGACATATTACTCAGAAACGGCACGTGGAAGCAGCCAAACAAAATGGAACAACACAAAATGTGCGCAAGATGCAGGCAAACAATTACTGCAAGTGTCCATTAGTTCACCTGAAGCGTTGGCAGAGGGGCCGACGTTTGTCTGCATCCGCATGTCATCCTACCGGCCACTCCTGTTCAATGGTGCATGTGTCATTCTAAGCTGACCACACACGATTGATGCGTTCCGAGCGAGCTGCAGATGTTAAAATTGAATCAATGGGAGTGAACTAATAAAACAGACTAACCCAACGTATTAAGAATACAAAATTAGATGAAGCGGCTGTGGCGCCTTGCATTACTTTACCTTGGTTAATGGCAGAGCAGCTGATGTTCGTCTTCAAGCTGAAAGGATTCCTTGTGTACAGCACGTACCACTTCCTTTGAATGTTGTTGTCGGCATCATTTGCATAGGCCTTGACTTGCCGGATATGGCTGAACTTGTCCCATTCAGGGCTAAATTTTCCTGCTGCTAAGCAAGTGAGCAAGGATATGCCGCAGTCTATGAGTAGCTGCTTCGGGTTCACATCCTGCAGGTATCCAGGGAGCATTTGCATGTCGTGGTCCTTCAGCTCAAGTCTCTGCAGCGCAGGCACACCCTCCAATACCTTCAACTTCGGGCACCCGATTATTTTGAGCTTCTGCAGTTTTGGCATATTATTGATTATCTGGAGGCTAGAGCACTCAAACACTTCAAATGCACAAGCAGAGCCTAAGCTCTCGGGAGCGCTTAGGTGCTCATGACGGTGTGGTTGCATGAATTCTGGTCCAACACGCTTGATGGCTGGGGCCTTGATAATATATAGTACCTCCAGGAAGGGGAGCTGATACAAGGCGTCAGGGAGCTCTATGCAGCAAGGCAGGTATTTCAACATCAGAATCCTCAAGCTTCTAAGGGGCACAACTGCAGTTGACGTCATCCATCTTGGGAGTAGCCTCCCAAAATATCCATTAATAATTAAAGTATCCAAGGAAGGTGGAGGACAGAGCTCATCAAACACATCCTCAATTTTTTGCTGCTCTTTGAACAACTGGCCATTATTTCCATGTTTGCTAGTGCAAATTAACACTAGGTTTCTTAAGTGAACCTTTCCACCAAGGTTGGCCTTTCTGGCAATTGTTGATGAAGATACATTCTCAAGGCCACGTATATGAAGTTCAATGAGCTTGGAGAGAGGCCCCAGTTCTTCCAAACTGCACCAGCTACCATCCATGTGGACGGGAAACCCGCCTAGTATTCTCAAACTAGTCAGACCACCAAAACCTCTGGGCACACTTTTTATACTCGTCATTCCAAGACTGAGAAACCTCAAGTCTTGTAGCTTTCCAATGCTACTAGGAAGCTTCACCAATCTTTTACATTCTGCAATCTCAATATACTGCAAGAATTTCATCTTGTGAATGTCCTCTGGCAGTTTAGATATGCTGGTGTAACTTAAGGACAAATATCTCAAGTGTTTGAGTTTGACCAAAGATTCAGCCAGTTGATCCGAATCTGCATGGCTAACAAACAGGGTGCGTAGACTTGAAAAGATTTCCAATGAATCACCAGGCTTCATCTTTATATTCCCAACTGAAATTAGTGTTCTTAGTGATATCTGTGCTTGTAGAGACATCCATTCTAAAGCATCTGATTCTGATTCTTGAGTTTCTAGGGACAACCGAACAAACTCTTGTGAATTAAGTTTACCAATAACATCAGTCTGACTACCATAACCTGCTACTAATGCTTCATCTCTGGCCACATATTGAGCAAACGAGCGAACAACATCATGCATGCTGCAAAACACATGATCCACATAACCTGTATTCGGCTCTATAAGGCTCCTCAATATTAGCTCATCATAGTACTCATGTCCTATTGTTTCTAAATCATCTGAGTTTCCATGAATGATTCCTTCGCTTATCCACATGCCGACAATTTGATGAACATTGAACAATTGGATTTTGGGAAGCAGGGAGAAGTACAGAAAGCATGGCTTCAAAGGAGGATCCAAATCATGGTAGCTAAGGTATACTGCATTGTTTAACTCTTCAGGCATTGGAGATACTGACCATTCCGAATCTTTTAGGACAGCTTCCCAATCACTACGTCTTCTGTTTTTCTGAAGCATGACACCTCCCATTACTTTGACAGCAAGAGGCAGGCCATCACATTTTGCTATGATTCCCATTCCAATATCCTTTAGCATATCAACCTGAGATTCATCATTTACCATTCTGACCACCTGCGAGCAGTTAAAGCTTGTTAAATGAATGAATCATGTTGACAAATTTATACCGAATACGTGCACATCAAGCATGACATCATCTGTGCGTATATATAAGCACTACGGGTCAGTTACGACTTAGGACTGACTGCACATGAATATATCTGTCATTATCTCACGTGTCGTCCCTATGCTTCCTATTCCATAGTGTCCCTCTGGCAGCTGGAAGGAGGAGAATGTGTTCAACTACCAGCAAAAAGACAGTCATCTAAACGTATGATAGTGTTTTGTTGAGACTGCAAACGGTATTGGAATGGAACACAAAGGGAACAGCGGAAACGAAGTATATGGTGACTGAGAGAAAGGGCATCTCTGCCCCCAGGTTCCTCCGCCCCGGCGCCCTCTTCCGCCTCATGCAGGCATTCGGGGAATACGCGCAATGGCGCCAACCATGGGGCTCGCTGCCACCTCCACACCCGAACTCGCCACCCTTCTGTCTACGGCCCTCGACGCCGCTGCCACGCCCACCACCTCGACGCCTCCTTCCCTGCGCAGGCGCAGAGACCACCATCCGCCTCGACAGTGTCTGCTGCCTGCTGCGCCCTTCCCCGTTCCCCGCCGCCATGCTCCGAGCCGCGCCTGCCATCACATGCCGCCGTGAGCCGTGCCTCCCCCCTCGCCAGCAAGCTTGTCTCCATCAATATTAGTTAGTATTTTATTTAGATGGGAGTAGGATAGGAAAATAATAATGGTTTACTACTAATTAGTTTTTTCTGAACATCGAGCCGTAGCTCGAACGGAGTGGGCGTGGGTGGGTGGCGTTCTTATACTAGGCTCGGCCCGCCATAAGCAATGCCGTGACTGTGACGTCCTTAGGAATTTCTTGACCTTGAGAGCGAACGTGGAGACTTCATTTCGAGGCTAGTATTTATAGTTCAGTTATAACTATTAGTATTGTTTTACCTTGAATAACTCGCTAACTTATTTTTCTATCACCTACCTTGTTTACGTAATTGCAGTAGTGAGAAATTTATAAATTTAAGGAAAATGCTTCACGTACGACTCATTTATCCGACTTTAAGTGTTTTAAGCCTTTTGATTGATGTGTGAACCACCACCTGAGTGATTTTAGCCATTGAATTTCCTGGTTGTACAAAAGTCTAACAAATGAGTCGTACTTATAGTAGTGCTCGAAATTTAAATAGAGGTTTTTTGGCTATTTTATAATGGCAACGGCCGCCTAGGACTACTAGGTGCATAGATTCTTGGTTCAAGCATGTGCATGGATCCCTTCAGCCTCTCCATCGCTGATGTCCTCACCGCAATCATCCGGCCAGTGCATGCCTGTGAGCTTTACAGGGATGCTAAGGATGGCAGAAAAGGCCGGGTGCAAGATCAAGCTTATGGCCATCTGCATCAATTAGTGAAACGGCTCAGCCGGCTCAATGAAACGTGGGTCCAAGTGCCCCAGCCTCGTGCTCCTCCATGAACCGGGGGAATAGGGCACTACGGCTCCAGGTCATGGGATCGGACAGTCCAAAGGCAGCGACTAGCTAGCTCCGGCTTGGTCCACCGTTATATCAAAAGCCTCAACCTGAGTGTAAACCAGCCCTGTTGCGCTACCGAATCCGCCGGATGCGATGTGCCATGGCGCTGGTGACAGTCCTCTGGCACCGTGGCACTTTGTTGAGGTCTGACTAGATACGACACACTACAATAGGAATTGTTGCTGCCTTCGTTCGTAAGGGTGTGCTATTCGAGCTACGCTACGTCAGCGATTAATTAATTAATTAATTAGCCACATACCACTCCTTGGCCTCACGCGCGTTACAAGAGAAAGTCCTTGTAGACTAGGTTTATTAATGGGCTAGACACGATTTATTGTATTGCTAGTGGAATATAAAGGCATTCTCATAAAACGTGTCGGAGACGTCTTCGCACGAGCCGTGTCAAGTGTCTGTAGAGACAGATTTCAAAAGCGTGTATAGCAGCTATAACACAAAACATGACATTAGATGTGTGCCTACGTACTTAGACACACTATTATAGTTACATTCATGCTACACACACAAACACACACACACACACACACACATATATATATATATATATCAATTAATCCACATTTTGTATGAAAAAGCATTGTTACAAATGTTGCAAAAAAGAAAGAAACGCCCTCCTGTTAGGAAGATTTTTTATACGCTGTTCATATATAGGAGCTGAACTCATGATCTCTTTGTCTCTCACAAACTCACTTAGCCACTCATCTCACACATAATTACAATTAAAATGAGATATATATCTATTTTAACTCATGCTCTCTAAATATTTTGACGTCGATCTCTAACATTACCAATAACATGTCGAGAAATGTTGAGTGAATTGCACAAAAGACTAGGTTTTGTGACCATACTCTCACATCACACCATGTTATAAGTTTCTTTTCACAAAACACTAGGTTTTAGCTCAAGCTTTCTCATTTTACACTACCTTTTACTCATCCAAGCCTTAAACCCACATGTCAACGTAACAAGCATCTTGATGATTATATCTTATACTGTAAATTCCCTAATATTAAGGAACCGAGTTAGTATCCTATGTTTAAGGTATGGAAATATGATTTTTGCATGTTGAGTATTAGATTTCTAGTTAAAAAATATATTGAAGGTACCAAAGATGGCACAAGGTACATATTTATGCTTCTCCCGTAGCGCAAGAATTGCAGTCAGATGATGTAGCCGATGCAGAATCTGCCATGTTTTCATACCATGAAAGAAAGTAAACTCTAGAAATAAATTGAATACTAAACATACAAAATAATATTTTCATACTTCTAGCATATGAAATATTAAATTTTGCAAAAAAAAAAAAACCACACATCAAATACAACATGTTATTATTTTTGAAATTTTGCATGTTACAATATTATTTTATTAAATTGAATAAAATTTATCAAAAATGTATTTTCCTCATCTCAAATCCAAGTAAGATGCACATGCTGCACGCTTACGGGTGGGCCTAAGGCTGAGAGAAGTAAAAGGTAGTGTAAAATTATACAATTTGAGCTAAAACCTAGTTTTTTGGATAAACAAAGCTCTAACCTGGTGTGAAGTGAGAGTATGGTCACAAAATATAGTGTTTTGTGCAATTCACTCAGAAATGTTTTATATGGGACTAAATAAGAGTAAAGCATGTCTATCACTTTGATGCGTTCTCAATAACGACTCAATAAATGTCTTTATATGGGATATTAACGAATGGAGCTTGTCTAGTGTCGTGTTACTTTGAGGTGTTCTAAATAGCATGTCAAAAACCACATTTAGAGGAGTAATGAGAGGCAAAATTGTGTCTAAAACCGTATCATTTCTTAGTCGTGTGTCAGGAAGCGTCTCTAGAGGGCTATTGATGGTCAAAAACATGTTAGAAACATGTTTATTTGACTAATGATGTTTAATGTGTATCTAACAATGTGTCAATTTGACACGTTCTCAATATCATGTCAAAAAGCGTCTTTAGGTGATGATGTATTGACACAAAAGCGCAGCTACCAAAACGTGTCTAGAAGGCCTTTTTCTTGTAGAGCACCGTCCTGGACAGCCTCAAACTATTCGCTCTTTGGCTCCCTCCGTTGCTTCATGCAACCATGCCATCGGGGATGGGTGACATTTGAGCAGTTTTAAAGTGAAGAATATTAATAATCTGATGATCCAGATTAGTTCTCCTTCTATCCCAATACCATTGGGAATAGTATCAATAATACTACGTGCACGGTGGCTGGCCGCAGTGAGTTCGTTGTGGGGGGGGGGGGGGGGGGGGGGGGCGGGGTCACAGCGGAGTAGGTTTCATTGTTGCCAACACAGCACGAAGTGGATCGATAGAATTCAAATGACCACTATATATTTTTTGAAATCACCATTATTATATTGCCAGTATTATGCACCTTGGTCGGACCATGCGTAGCCAGTAGAAGGTAGTCTAGGACAAAAGATTGTGAATTGTTATGTTCAAAATGGAAAAAGAAAACGAAGGAAGAGAGAATCTGCTACAAACATGCAGCTCCTCAGGGTGTATATAGGGAGCCGAATTAATTATTCATTAAATCCTTTGAGAGGATTGTGAATTAAAAGTAAGTAGTTCCTTCGAGTGCAAGAAAGAGAAGACGTCGTAATTTAGTTGACTGTGCTGCCAGACTGAATTGTCTGAGAGGCGTATGGCCCCGGTTGTTGATGCTCAGAGAAGATGGTTAAATTTGCTAAGTGTCAATGGCCATTGTGGCATAGATGGTAGGGAGCCGACCATGCAATTTTTCTCTCACTCTACTCAGGGGCTACTGCAGCAAGCAACACCGAAGGAGTTGTAGGCAATAGCGATGGCCTCACCAGCCGCATCCGGCGTCAGCAGTGTGAGCTTACCTCGGTCCAAAATTATGTAGTTTATGCTTAAATTTTTGTGCAAAAATCGAATATATCATGCATACTGTAGCGGTTGTATAACAAATATGTCGTGTATACTTAACTAATACAGTGCAGTCAGTAGTAAAGTAGTAGTAATCTCACTTTAACTTCTTTACTAATGCGGTGCATAGTGCGTTCCGCAATGGTCTGGAGTTTTCCTAGGAACCCAAGATTCCAATGAAATATACTTTACAACGAAAAGTATACCTAAATCCCTACGAAACAGATTCCTAGGAAAAGAATCATTCCCAAGGGTCTTCCCAAGAAAACCGTAGGGGATTCACTCTTTCCAGTCAAATCGTCCCTAGGAAACGATCCCTAGGGCATGTTGTAGGGAAAATAGTTTCCCTATGATTTCTGGCCCTTTCTCTAGTATTTTCGGGCCTAGGGGATCAGAACTGGAGGATTCTAGTAGTGTTTCGTTTATGTGATAGCAAACTATAAACTAGCGAACCCGCTTTAAAATCTTTACTACATGTAAAAACTGCAGTTGGTGGTGTCGGGTCTGTGGTCGTCGTCATTCCTTAACCTAAACCATGTGCCGACAGGTGGACCTGTATGATTCCCACGTCGCCTTCTCGCGAAAAAAAAAATCTTCGAATTGTGCGTCCTCCTCCGCCATCGATTCCCTGTGCCTGCGTCCGCCCCCCCCCCCCAAATTCCCCGCTGCACCACATCCACCTCTGCCGCTGGCTGCCCGTGCCCGGTCCGCCTCCTAGCCAGCATGCGGCCCTACGATCTGAAGCTCCGATTTCGCCAAGGATGTGAATACAGTCCATTCGGCAGTGGGCTAGAGTTGTTGCTTTTCTTATATGTGATAGAAGACTATAAACTAGTGAATCCGCTTTAACATTGTCCGAAACTGACTGGGTACAAAATGATCACTAATAAGTTCACATGCGAGAAGGAAATGGCGAACATGGCTGCCCCAGTGCCCCTGACCTGGATCAGAGAGAGAGAGAGAGAGAGAGAGGTTCCTTTCTTGATAGGTAATAGGTCTGGTTTGATTGGATTCCATGAAGGATTCAATAGGATGCCCGACCGGGCTTACTAATTAGAAAGGGTCCCAATTTTTTAAATTCTTTTTTTATAAAATTGACCATGAAAGAAGTTTTGTACAACTTAGCTGATCACATCCGAGTGAAAAAATCAATGAGTTGCAGCTAAGAATGATGCTACGGTGGCTGGGCGCGGGATTGATCGAGACCTTGTGTTTGTTCAACTTATAGTATCTAACTAGACTGTAAGTCAACAAACGCATTGCAGTTGCGTGTAACATAAGAAAAAACATACTACAATCTCTTATATTTAGGAACAGAGAGATGCATGAATAAAGGTTAATTATTAGATGGGTAAACATGTACGCACCTTCCGCTTGAACAATAACCATGCATCTTCGTCCTTTAATTTGTCGATACTATGGACCTCCACAGCATTCATCCCTCGAGCAACCGTGTAGTATCTCGTGGTGACGAGAACACGGCTACCTGGTGCCAGTGCATGAGCCAATGGAGTCTCTAGAACATCCACCCATGCACTATGGTCCCAAACATCATCCATCACCAATAAAGTCTTGTGCCCCATTAAAGCTTTCTGAAGTGTTCTCTCAAGTGCACCCTTCGTGTTTCCAGTTGCTTGGTAGTCTCCTTCAGCTGCAGTGATACATCTCCTCAGCAGTTCAGTGGCATTGAAGTCCTTGTTGACACTCAACCATACATTCTTTGTGAACTCATGTTGGATTGTGTCATCATTGAAGATCTTTTGGGCAAGGGTAGTTTTTCCAATCCCACCAACTCCAACAATGGCAAAAACCGTAATTTTGTTGTGTGCTATGGTGGTTTGCTCCTCCTTTGTCAGCATCTCAACCAGACTTCTTGTGTCCTCCTCAATCTTCTCACCGACAAGGGCTAACTCATTGAGCTCCCATGATGTCACACGGTATGAAGAACGCGAAGACATACTATTTGTACTACATTTCTCTTCAGAACCGATGTTAATGAAGTTGAAGGCAGCACTACGCTCCTTGATGCCATCCAACCTGTGGTTGAGCTTCTTTATACGGGTACCAATGTCATGGGCGAAGAAAGGATTTCGCATGCAGAACAACAAGGGGTTGAAGCACCCTTCATCTATTTGTTTTCCCCGCTCCATGGCCTTCAGATGACATAGGTCAAGGATGTTGGTGGCATCATACAAGGCGCCTTTTAGCTCTCTCACCCATTCTTGCACGGTATAGTCAGTGATTTTCCTTCTATCTGCATCAGCAAGGAATTTCTTGAGGTCCTTAAGCTTGATGCTCATCTTATCCATTTGGCCAGAGGCTCCAAACAACAAAGAGACCTCTTCTTTAGTCATCTCCGCCAACATGTTCAGGACATAGGATGCCAAAGAACTCAAAACAGTTGCCATGTTGCAGGTTGAATGTTCTGCAAAATGTATAAAAGTTATGCTCTATATATGCTTTCTAGTAGGATTCCACTAATTACACTCTATTCCAAGCAGACTTAAACCCGATTTAAGCACTCGTCCATCGATCAATGAAAATAGACAGATAATATATGTGGGCTTGAGTTGTGTATTGGGCCTTGAGCCCGTGTACCCAGGAAGCCGCCATACAGCGCCTATATCTGTACTCGTCCATGATCAATGAAGATTATCGCGTAATTAACCTAACGCTTTCAAAATTCACGCATGGATTGAAGTCCGAATGAGAAAGAACTTGCCCATCTACCGTGGGGCAATGGAAAAAGACGGATCTGCAGTGTGACTTTGAGATGGAAAAAGGGAAATCAAAGTCGATCTAGCAAGAAATCCCACGAGATTTGGTTGCAGCAGCAATTTTATAAAGACACAGCACCGGAAGAAATCGCACCTGCAGCATGTAAGGATGAGTGCCACTGCCGCCGCCGCTACTCCCGAGTGCCGCGGCCACCGTCGCTCCCGAGGGCTGTGAGGCAGTCGATCTGTTCTTTCTGTCCTCCGCCGGTGAGAGAGAGATGCAGATGAGAGTGACTCGTGGTGACTGGTGAGAGAGAGAGAGGAGTGGGTGAGAACGAGAGATGGAAAGATATTAAAAGCGGAGTCGTCCTGAAACAGTTGATTTCCCTACCAAGCTGACAGATTACTAGGGACATGCTGCGTTTCCCTACGGTTTCAGGGGGTGTTTGTTTCCAGTGTACAAGGGGTGTTCGTTTTATAAGGATCTAAAATTTAGAGGAGTTTAAAAAAAAATCTTATTATTTAAGAGTATTAAATAAAATTTAATTACAAAACTAACTGCAGAACCCCTGGTCTAATTCGCGAGACGAATCTAATGAGGGTAAGCAATCTGTGATTAGACGATGGTTACTGTAGCATTATTGTAGCATGACTGTAGCAAAACATAGTTTACTTAGGCTCGTTAGATTCGTCTCGTAAAGATGTACCCATCTGTAAAAAGATTTTGTCATTAGACTTTATTTAGTACTAGATTCTCTTTATTTAGAGGCCTCTAAAATTTAGCGCTAAAAGAAACGAACAGGGCCTAAATTTTAGAGGAGTCACATCAAAAAAAATTTGTTATTTAGAAGTATTAAATAAAATTTAATTACAAAACTAACTGTAGAACTCCGGGTCTAATTCGCGAGACGAATCTAATGAGTTTAGATGATGGTTACTGTAGCATCATTATAGCAAAACATAGATTAATTAGGCTCATTAGATTCGTCTCGAAATGAGCATTCATCTGTCAAAAGGTTTTGTCATTAAATTTTATTTAATTTTTCTAAATGACAAGATTCTCTTTCATTTTAGAGGTCTAAAATTTAGAGGAGAAGCTACGGTTTCAAGAGAAGCTGTAGGGAAACTTTCTTGCCCTACGATTCTTCAAAACAACTCTGGGGAAAAATAAAATTCGTAGGAGAAGGGCCGGCTAAAACTGGCAACCCACTTTATTTAGCATCGAGGAAAAAATTTCAGTCCTCGAAGCGATTGACTACGTCTGGTCGGTCAATGTTTTGATATTCCTTTTGCACTAGGTCACGTGAGCACATGCACCGCACAGCTGTGACAAAACATTTCTCGCATGGAGGGAGTAGGTGCCACGAGGCAACCAGCCAGCTGTAGAGATCGTCTCGCATGCCTAGATCCAGTTTGAAAGATGAGTGGCATCAGCTCCGATCGATGCGGCGTCTATCTAGTTTAATTTAGGGGGAATTGGTTCTCTAGCATCGAAAGATTGCGTGCTTTGGAAAATACCAGCCTAAGATCCAACTTTCGGAAAATAGCATTGAAAGGTGAACAGTATTTCAGAAAATAGCATTCTAACCATTTTTTGTTAAAAGAAATGGATGAAATATCATGTTTACCCTTCTGTCACCATTGGAGTGGCCGCTCGCATGGTCGGCCGGCGTGCGGGCGAGGCGGCGAGACTCTGTCAACCCGCTGGCATGTGTGCGGTGAGACGCCGTCCTCCAGGGACCACGCGGATCTTGGGCGAGGGACGAAGCGGTGCCATTCGGCGAGTGTGTTCGCGGCAAGACCGCGGCCTCCAGGCAGCACACGCGGGCGGCGGCGCGTGCTTCGCTTCGATCTCCGACAAGTGCGTGTGCGGTGAGACGTCGTCGTACCGCTAGCACTCGCCCGGCAATACGACAGCCTCCAAGGAACCTCAGTGGCTATTGCTTGTCAAACGATGTAAATCAATCTATCGCACATAGAAAAGTCCATCTCCCCCAAATCGAGCTCTTCTAGTCTTCTGCCCGCCGGCCTCAAATTGAGTTCTTGTGTAAAGAAAAATGGCTGATTTTGGCTGAGGATTTGAAGCAAATCAATCTCCATCTTCACCTGAATAGCCTGCAAGTACGTGGAACTCACCCAAATCAATCCCGTCCTTAATTGAACCGAATTCCCCTCTTTACTTCAGTGTGGCCGCCATGGCTAGCAGGTGGCATGGCTGCTGATTGGGGGAGAAGGACTGTCGTTACCATGACCCCCTGGTACCCTCAAGACCAAAGGACCGAGTAACCTGACAAGGGTAGTCGGACCAGCCCAAAAGAGACCGAGTAGCCCACGACGCAAGATGAAAGGTTCTACTACTCGGCGTGACCTAGAAGGGCTTCTTGACTTGTACTCCAAGTATTTCCATGTTGTAACCGACTAGGATACTTTCCATGTAACTCTGTACCCCCGACTATCTAAGGCGGGCAGGGATCCCCTCTCAAAGATACGCAATACAGACCACCTCATACAGGACGTAGGGTTTTTATCCTTCGGGAGGCCCGAACCTGTCTAAATCCCTTGTCTCGTGTTCACCATCGTATTCTGTGTTCCTTCGCCCCTAGTTAAAATCTATCGAGGCCCTAAAACCTCGACAGTGGCGCGCTAGGAAGGGGGTGCGTTGGGATCCTCTCCGTCGAGTACGATGGATCGCTTCATCAACAACTTCGCTCCAGACGACCGGCTCACCTTCGGGAGCTTGGAGTTCGTCGCCGACAGCACCGGCAACCTCGCCCCCGTAAACTCGCCGAGTTCCGGGATCGAGATCGAGTCGGACTCTTCTCTCGCCGAGTTGGAGTCCGGCTTCTCCAGGCTCTGGGTCAGGCCTTACTCAGACTACTCGCCAGCCGAGATCAAGGCTGCCCTGGAGTACACTCGCTTCTACACCAATCTGCCGAGCCTGACTTACTATCCGGCTCAGCACTATGGTACGTTTCCCTTCGGTTTGCGCAATTCTGCTGACACAATTATTCGAGGAGATATGCAGGATCTGCTAGCCACAGAAGGGGACATGTCGTTCAACCTAGTTGCTTGCATCCAGGAAGAACACATGGACACCTACGATACATCAATCTGGGATTCCATGTACCAAACTATTGATCAGGAGCCCAACACCGGCTACAGCTCTGGTGATTCATCCTCACCTATGCCATATGAGTGTTTCGCCATCATTGGCGATCTGACCGCTTAAGATGGCAACGGGGCTGGCTTACCTCACCCCCCACCAGGAGGGCCACCACCAACAGCAAACACCGTCCCTCCTGCCCCGGCAGCCCCGACTCCAGCTGATGAAGCAGCCACGGCGGCCCTGGCAGCAATGACCGGCGTCCCGGCCAAAACGCCGAGTCCTCTGCTGCAGCTGCAGCTCGGACTCACCAACCTCGACTCGACAATCAAGGTGCCCTCGGCGCAATACCTGAAGAAGAGGAAAACCTTGATGACTACGCTCGCTCTCCTAGAAGGAGGAACAACGGCAGATCTTGTGATCTCCAACGTTCACTCTTCGTTGACGTCAATGGTCATCAAGCTTTTTGGACACCAGAGCAGAACATGGTTACCAACAGGACCATCCTCGACCAAGTCGAGCCTGCCATACACGACACAAACTTCTCGCCGGCTGCCCTTACGCCCCTGCTCGACAAGGCCAAGTGATACGCCGAGGCTGCCGCCCTATTGAAGAGTCAAACTCCTTCTCGGGCTCCCAGCTCTTCATCATCCAACAGAAGGCGCAGGCTCTTGGAACATCCGAGTGTTGACCGACAACGACAGCCGACTCCGGCAGCCGTAGACGCGCCTCCCCGGCCCAATCTTCACCGCCAGGTTGTAGCTCGACCCAGGTTTGATGCTTGCCAAGACATCAACGCCATACGCCGCCAGAGGTCAGAAGACCGAGAACGTGCCCAACAGGACGACTATGATCGCTTCAAAATCAGACGGTCACCCAGACAGTGGTCACCTGGACGATCTCATTCAAAACCGCGTCGCTCCGTCGACCGATCACCAACACCACCAGCGCGGTCACCACCAAGAAGGACTCCACCTAGGGAAACTCCTCCTCGTGAGGCCCCCCGACCGGAGGAAGATCGCAACCAGCACGACGGACATCGCGACGACCGCCACCGCGACGACGACAGGCACCGAGACGATCGGCGCCGAGAGGATCGACGAGAGAACGACCGACATTGGACGATCGCTAATGAGAAGATGTTGACCAAGACAGAGGTCACCATCATGATGACCGGCTCCGTGATAATCGCCACCGCAACCGTGACAGCGATTACGACAGATGACATCGGGAAGAAGAATGACAAGTCACGCCTCCGCGACGCGACAACTCTCCCCGGGAGAATGATCGTTACTCAGACGATGACTTGGCCGACATCGACGGTCTACAAGCTCTCACTTGTCGGCTCCGCAACTCGGCACGTTTTCCCGAGTCAATGCGCTTGCCGGGCGTTGAGAAGTATGGTGGGAAAGGAGATCCGGCCGAGTGGTTAAACACCTACTCCCTCGCCATACACATTGCTGGTAGGAATAAGGCTATCATGGCCTGTTATCTGCCCATCATGCTAGCTCCACCACTCAGACATTGGCTGACTAACCTGCCTTCTGGGTCAATTAACTCTTGGGATGAGCTCCGCCGCTGTTGACACACAATTTGACTTCTTCTGCCTCACACACGTGGCCTGAGAGATTTGCTTGACTCTGTTCAGGACCAAAACTTGGAGCGCAGTGAATTCCGGAGTGTGCCAGTCGATTTTCCCTGCAAATCGACAAAGACAAGAAAAGCGTGTAAAATCCCTGGGCTATCGGCCCCGGACAGGCCGATGCGTAACCGCAGCCGATATGAAAATAATTAAAAATAATAAAGCAATGATACTTGGCTGACGGCTAGAAACGAATCGGCATGTTTGCAATTGATAAATACTTGCACGAAGAAAAAAGAGAATGAATTGCACGTATTTGAGATTGGCATCAATGAGCATCAACAAGTCATGCAATATCCAAAATATCATCGGCAAGTGTAAACAGTAGTAGATTGGCATCGGCAAACATGGTTCAGATCTTTTACTCGTTAAGAATAAAACAGTAAAAGCATAAACAAGTATAATCTGAATTTGGTAAGCAATCGGCTAAACACCCCGAAAGAATTATTAAACTAATAGATCTAATTAAATCGACACGTTTGCTAATTGCTTTCCCCAGGACAAGTCAACTGAAGGAAAACGTAAAACAGGACCAGGTCAAACTGTAGTACACAATCGGCAAACGATAAACTTGATCAAATCTAACTCATTCAATAGTGACTCGAATAACTAGTTTAAACAGCGATCGGCATCGACAATCTATTGCAAGGCTATAGCCAGGACAAGTCAACTGAACTACAGCAAAGAATCGGACCAGGTCTAACAATTCCAAGCGATAAACGTACAACGTCGATCTCTAGATTAAACTAAATTATCGGATAACTAGCAGCCACATCAGTTCTAATTACGGACAAGTCGACATAACAGAAGCCAATGCGCTTACCTGATGAAATCCAAGTCGACGAAACTAGAGCCCTGATGGACGCCGATGTCGACGAAAATCCCGTCGAGAAAGAAGGTGGCGATGCGCCGAAATTGATTGATTGATTGGTTAGGGTTTTTACAAGACAACGCGGGGCTACATTTATACCCCTGACACACTACGAATCCAACACGACTCGGTTAATCCTCTTTTCTAAACAAAAATAGAAACAGAACTAAAAAAGGACTCGGACCCACACGTATACGCGCACGTTTCCTTCTCTTCGACGATCCTCATGGACCACCACTTCGTTCACGCACCCGTGCTACTCTTCTTGACACTGACAATGGGCGCCAGGCCAAAATCCAGTGTCAACACATGCCCCCCCAAGACGGGGTATGATATCTTCATGCGCCGGATTGTTTCCTCATTTCCCGCGCTCTCCTCGATTCTCGCACCATTTCCCATGTCTCTGCAACTTCCCCCCGATTCTTGCGCCATCTTCAATGCAGCACGTCCCATCCTATAAATAGGGGCATCTACCTCTTCATTCTTCCTCCTTCCGCCGGCGCAACACACTTTCATCTCACATTCTCTCTCCTGCTCTTGCATCGACTCCGGCGATCTCTCCCTCGGCGACTCCATGGATCCCAATGCGTCTGCCGCTGCGGTGCCACTCACGGCCACCAACCTCGCTGTCCCCGAGGTATGATTCATCTCCCCCTTTCACTCTTTCAATCTTCAGTTCTTTCAATCTAGGGCAAGTAGCACTGTAGATTTCTTCTGGGGTGAAATAGGAACCAATCCCCGCACCAAAACATAATCAGATCCTGCTTCTGTTCTTTTTGCATCAACAAATCTGTTCATCAATCTTGCCCCGTTATTTGCTCATATCCTTACTAGATTCATTTTCCCGCACTGTTCCTAGGCACTGCGAAACCAACTGCTGATTCCCTCTGAATACAACACCCACCGATACCTAGGGCCCATGGGTAATCCAGACCCGATAGAGTTTATCAGTAGCGAAACTCTTAGAATGCCCTTCAAAAGATCACCAGTCAAGCTAGAAAACTGGGTAGGCAGCTTCAGGTCTTGGCCTTCTGCAGTTCCAGGCTGGCAAGAATGGTATGACAGAGTTAGAGCAGCCAAGATAGGCATTTGGACCACCGTCGGCATTGTTCAGTATTTAGAACTCTCTCTTGCCGATATGAGGAAGAATGAACCGATGCTAGCAGCAGCCTGTTACATGTGGTCAGATTCGCTCAACGCCTTCCTCTTCGGTCATGGGCTGATGACACCAACTCTGATGGATGTTCATATGCTTGCCGATTTGGACGTATCGACCACTGTCAGCCACTACAGTCTCAAGGTCACTCCTAGCAAGAAGATCACCGTCAGAGAGATCGGCGGATGGGCGAAGTACATCACCACCTTCCACGGCACTGGTCCAGTAACTGACAGGGAACACGTGGCCTTTCTGATGATGTGGCTCGAACACTTCCTATTCTGTGGCGCCCAACTCAATCCCTCAAACAATCTCCAGAACTTGGCAGAATTATTAGTTGTAGGCACTAGACTGCCCATCGGCAAATATTTACTTGGCGCCTTGTATTCTTCACTTCACCAAGCCGCCGAAAGACTCTGGCATGGCAAATCCATCGGCAACCTTGGCGGACCATGGTGGCTCCTCCAACTCTGGCTCCACTTGCATATGCGCAAGGCCCTCAACATCCCAGAACTGCACAACTGATGGAGAAGGACGTCGATGCACTATACTTGGTGAAGCTCTTGTGTCAATAGACGGCGCAAAAATTAACGCCGAAGATATAGCTTTATTCTTCAAGGCTTTCTATAAGGGTATCAAGCACGATCACCGAGAATGGTTCCCATACGGCTCCCAATCCGTCTTGGAGAATTTCGAAAATCCATCTTCCTTTCGAGCTGATAACCCCTTCAGCACAGCACTATCGGCAACCATCTTCACAACATGCATCAAGCCCTACGCATTGCCGACTGGTTTGAACGGAACAGGCCGGACCCCTTTGTCATATGAATTCTACAATCCTTCGTTCGCCACTAGGCAATTGGGTCTTGGTCAAATTCCTCCGATCCTCTTTTATGCCGATAAAGCTAGAGCCCGGGCAATCATCTCAATAGTCCTGGAATACAACTGGCTTTCTGGACTGACAGACGGCATGAACCTCGGTTATACTGATAATCTGGTGCTGTCCCCTTCTCGCTCGAAGCTCTTCCAACAATGGTGGTCAGAGTGGTCCAAACACCTTCGGTCCTCCAACACTACATCGTATCTATCGACTTTGGTGCTCGCTGAACCAGTAGAAGAGGTAAACTAACTCGATACCTCTGTTATCGACATTTAACTTCTTAAATAAGCATGTCGACTAAGCTTCATCGTTTCTTTTGCAGTCTGACGTTGAAATTGTATCCATGACCTGCAACAGCAACATCGGCATAGTGTACATGACTCCGACCCCAGATCCTATCATCGGCTCTGATGCACCTACTCCAGCAGAAGCAATAGCAGGTCGACCTTCAGGGACCAAGCGGAAAAACACTCGCACCAAAAGGGCAGCAACAAAACGCCATAAAGCACTCTTGAAGCAGCCAAGCTCTTCACCATCTCCTCCTGATAGCTCGGTAAATAAATCCATTCTCACTTCTCCATACTTCATTACCATCGGCATCTAATCCTTACTCAATTCACAAGACTCTGAAGAAAATGCCAATAATACCGAAGTTGATCTTGGCGTTGCGCAAGAAACAAACCCTCCAGTGAACCCCGTTGATCCTCCATCGCCAACCCAGCAAGTAGATGCAAACATCGGCGTCCAGTAGACTCCAACCTCAACATCAGAAGAAACCAGCATCGGCAATCGACAGGCATCAACTCAGGACCCAGAGAACATCGGCATCGGCGACCAACCGGCACAAGGGAATCCAGAAGTCACCGACACCGACACTGAACGGGTACCAGTTAACTTTCAGCATTGACTTCTTTTAAGCTCTCATTAACATATCTTCTCCGTCATCATTTCCATCAGGTCCAGGAGCATGAACGAGAAGAACTGGTGCACACCCAACGTGAAAGCAAAGAAGAAGCAACAGTCAAACCCTCTGGTGAAATCAGGGAGGAAAAAGAATCGGCCCCCAATGATACCCCGGCGCCTGCTTCAGATAGCCTTGTCGGTGCCACCAATGAGGACCCCAGTGCCTCTTCTTTCCAAGGCGCAGCTACTTCCGCCCCTGCTACTGTCGATCCTTCTCAGGTAACAAACAACCATCTATTCCTCTGATCTTGTTTAAGTATTCTTCTAATCACCCCTCAACGTCTTCATAGGCACGTGTTGAAGCTATGCGTCATCGGCAACCTTTACAGGTCGGCGTCCGTAACATACTGGTCAAACTGGAAACCCGGATCGAGGAAGCTTCCATCGACGATCTCACCAACAATGCCGCTTCTATTCGCGCAAGGTTGGAACTTATCCGGAAGTTTATTCCAAGAGACTTGAGGGCCGCTCTCCAACCGGTGGCTTTCATGGAATTCCGGCGAGAAGATCTCGAACAAGCCCGAGAGAACATCGACCGCCGATCCCAGCAACGCCAGCTTGTTGGCAATGCCGAAAAATCTCTCCAGGTTTTTGAAGTCGAAGTGGCGAAGCACGAATCCTTAAAGACTGGATTTTCAGAAGAGGCAATCCGGCTGAACCAACTGAAGAAAGAAGCCGATGACCTGCGCGCCGCCTTACAAGCGAAAGAACAAGAAATATCGGCAACAGAAGCCAATCTCGCCAGGCTCCACATCGACCTGCAGTGTCAACAACAAGTCACCGAAGCGGCCATAGAGACTTCACAGCGTGCCTGGGAAAGAGCTCCTGCGGAAATTGAATCCGATGACGCCGACGCTTATGTCCTCGCCGATATTGATCGGCTTCGCGAGCATTGCCTTGCTGTAATCCGCAACTATCTGTATCCCCATTAAACTTGTAGTTTTAAATTGTACTTCACCTTGAACTTCAAGTTTCTTGTAATATAAAACTCCTTTTATAGTCGTCACGGATCCAATAGCAATGTAACTGTGATCCCGTGCTTCCCATTTCCCAAGACTCGTTGTCTTCACCTAATATGGCTTCACACCACTTCCAGATGATTCACCTCACATGAACACTGTGGCTGACAAAAACGCATCAAGCCTTGTCTTCACGCGGCATGCAACTTTATCACTGTTGTCCTATCTTATCTCTTCACCATTCGGGCTATAAATAGACAAGCAAGTCGCATACCTCTCATCACAACCAACCATGGCGAGCAGAAAAAATCCCTCCTCTTCCAACAAGAAAGAGAAAAACAAAAAAGAGAATCCTCCTCCTTCTGCTTCCAACTCACCAATTGCTTCTCCCCCAAGTCTAAATCCACCACCATCAGAGATACCAATAGACGCTATCCCTCTTGCAGTGCTTCTTCCCGGGTTTGAGCCATTGGCGCCAAGCTTGCCCGAAATCATTGCCATCTCTTCCGAAGATGAAGATGAAGAAACTGACATCTCACGTCAGACAAGGTTTCTTCCCGGCGGTCGTGTTCCTCCCCAGCGCGGCCCCTTGAAGAAACACCCCGGGAAACATTCCTGCGATCTTTAGATGCCGCTGTCCGGATCATTGCATCCCCTCGAACACGCTCTCCAATAGTTGCGTGACAAGCTTGAGGCCATGGTCTCCTTCTCGCAACTGTGTAGGAAACTGCAGTGTGTATCCTGGGCATGTGATGAAATACCTTCCTTTCCGTTAGCTTTGGCTTTGATGCTGTTCAGCCGCTGCGTCGGCTAAGCCATCAGTTGTAAACCATCGACATATGTACCCACATGTATCGACTTTGAAAGTCTCCTTTTAATTTTGTCTAAGGGCGACACCATCGACATCGGCCATCTCAAAGGCGACGCTCTTAACGTCGGCTTCTGACGAATGTTTATCCGAGCACTTTTACGACCCAATCCAAATACTGGGATAATATTTCTTCAAATATTTCCCATTAAGCACTCGGCTAAACTCTTCACCATCTAACTCCTTCAAAACGTAAGCATTACTGGGTGCACATCGGCTAATAACATAAGGTCCTTCCCAATTAGGTGACCATTTGCCGAAGCGATTATCGTGCAATCCAATCGGCAACCTCAACTTCCAAACCAGATCACCTTCCTCAAATTGCTTGGTCACCACCTTTTTGTTATAATGCCGAGCCACCCGTGCTTTATTGTCTTGAATTCTCTTTAATGCGACCAACCTCTGCTGACACACATCTTCCAACTCATCCATCATTAAATCATGATATTGCTCCACGGTCAATTGATCCTGCAAATCAATCCTTCTAGACCCCGTACTAACTTCCCATGGTAGAACAGCCTCATGACCATATACCAGCTGATACGGCGGTACCTGTACCGATCCGTGATGGGACTGTTGGGGGATCGAAGATCTGTGTGTGACGTGTCGAAGCCCTCCAATGGAGTGTTGATGAAGTCTTGCTCGCCCGAAGCCTTCGATGGGTTCCAGTGCCTTCGGATTACCCTACGAAGCCCTCCTTGGTGGATATCGTCGTCTGTTGGATGATGCGAAGCCCTCATTCCTTGTCCGCGATGCCGGATGAAGATGTTCTCGCTCAGGTTCCCTGTAGTTAGGCGCGCGAAGCCCTCCTTTGCCCGCGATGCCAGGCGAAGGGGTTTGGAGTGTTGAGAGGATCGAGTGCGGTACAAATGATTGTCTTTGGCTCGAGGCCCCAAAAACCAGATGTCCTTACAGGATCATCTCCCTCCATATTTATAGGGAGCGGGATGATCATATTTACATGCATGCCATCGGTTACTTCAGCATGGCTCTTAGCTTGGTAGTTTGAACTCCTGCGCCGGCTGCTCTTTCCACTCTGCTTCGCTTGTCCTTCGCGAGGTTCCGGGTGGCTTCGGCTGTCTTAGGCGGGTGTGGCTTAGCCTTCGCTATCTCCTTCGCCATATACTTGTTGACAGGATCCCAACATTAGCCCTCAACTGGCGTAGTGCCACGTGTAATGAGGTCCTGAGCCAGTTTCTTTCGAGTTCTGCAACAAGTCTATTCGTCACGTCTTTTCATGTTAATGTCGCGTCCTTTCGTGGTTCGATGTTTGGCCCGCTTCCCGGTGTGTTTTGGTCGCTATAAGAAGCGTGTCGATCTTGGCTTGCTATTCAAGTTCTCTTTTGACTCTTATAGCTTGCCTTTCTTTGACTCCTTCGCTTCTTCCAGTCTTTCGCCTTCGCTTATTTACTGCTTGTTTTCGCGAAGACGGCTCCAAAGAAGATCTCTTTGGCTCAAAGGCCTTTCAATAATAACGTCGGTCCCTCTGACTGCACCGAAGCCTTCCTTGATAGTGCGTTCCTTTCCTCCTTCGGGGCTCGGGAATGTGCTCGTTCTCCCGGTTCTGGCACAGGAAGACCTGATGAAGCTGTTGTTTTCCTTGATTATTTTCTTTTTGGTCTTCGCGTTCCGGCTCATCCCTTCGTAGCGCAAACCCTTCGCGCCTTTTGCTTGGAGATCCATCAATTGACTCCTAGTGCCTTCGTTAGGCTTGCCTCTTTTATTTGGGCTTGCGAGTCCGAAGGCGTTGAGCCCAGCTTGGCTGTTTTTACACGCAACTATAAACTTCATTTTCAGCCCACCTCTACTGATAATTCAGATAGCTTTGGGGTGATTAACTTCGTTCCCATTAAACATGGGTATGCCCCTTCGTATGGTCAAACCAATAAGGTTATTACGCCTTGGAAGCACAGATGGTTCTACGTGAAGTTTGGCGAAGGTTCTGGAATCGTTAGCACAATGAAGCACCCTGAGTGGCTGACAACCGTCCAAGTTGAGTCGGATGCTAACTTCGGAGTTTGCACTGATGCTCTTTGAAGGGTTAGATCCCTTTTGAGTACCCGAGACCTTGTCGAAGAATACGTCTCTGCTGAGGTCAGTCCGCACGGTTCCGGCTTGAAGCTTTAGTTTGCAGAGGGGAGGTATGACAATGGCCTTCGCAAATACTTGTTGACCGGCGATGGTCTTCCTGTTGCCGATGTTGAGAGCCAGGTCAGAGAGATTCTTGGCTCCTATATTGAGAAGGAAGCCGTAGGCCGCGAAGAGGCTCGTATACCGGTCCGTTTTAACCGGTCCTTTACAGTTCGTGGTCAGCCTTATGATGATTATGGGGCTCCAGTCCCGAAAAGGCAGAAACGCTCTAAGGCTTCGACTGCTGAGGATGTTGGTACTTCATGGAAGCGTCGTCGCACCGGTAATAGTTCGTATCGTGAGCCGGCTCTGGCCGTAGATCCTATCAGTTCTGCCCCTCCTCCAGACATTTCGAGTGATGACGAAGGCGAAGGCTCTGAATCTAGCGAAGATCCCTTCGCTGACATGCCTCGTTTCTTCCCTTATGATAATGAGGAGCCGGTGGAGTTTACGAACTGCAAAGAAGGAACTGACCCAAAGCTTCCTTCGCTTACTTCGTCTGATGTCATCCCTAGCGAAGAGCTTTCAGAAGATGTTACTAAAATTATGGAGGACCTTCGCTTTTATCGCGAAAGGCGAAAGCTTGCTTGCGTTGACTCCGGATGGCTCTTGAAATCTCTTTATACTAATCATTTCAAGGTATGTTTTTATTCTTTTAATTATTTCCTTTCATGCCAAGGTACTTTTTGTTCTAAAGCCTCTTTTTGTGCTTCAGTCCGTTCCGGTTGTAGGCGCCATTGATATCCAGTTCCGCTTCATTCAAACTCGCCTCAATCGCAACATGGAGAAGCTTCGCGAAGCTACGCATTAGCTCGCCGAGAAGCGAAGGGAGGAAAGGAAGTCTTTGACCGCCCTCTTTAATGTTTGTAAGAACTTGAGGGATGCCATAACTTTTCTTGGCGGCAAGGTTTCGGGTTTCCTTTTGCCGAATGCTATGGCCTTTGAGTTCGCCAAGTGGATTTCGACGAACTCTGGCTCTCTGAAGGATGTGGCCAAGAATTACGGCGTCGTTGCTGGGGCTGCTGGTATTGAAGAAGCCTTCGCGCAGCTAAGCCTGTCCGGAGGTAGTGTCGATCCAATATTGGATGATGGCTTCGCTATTTCGACCGAGACAGGATCCGTTGCAGGGGTGGCTCGACAATCAGCGAGGAAGCTGATTCCTCATTGGAGTGCTGTTGGCCCTGGACGTATTTCTGCTCTCTTTGAAGTCTCTGCTGGAGGACAGAACGCAAGCCCTTCGGCCGACCAGAATGCTAGTTCCTCAAGTGGTCGGGGTGCCTCTGACAGCGAAGGCTCTAGTACTTCGAGTGGGTCTGATGATGACGCCACCGAAGAGTGACTGTTGCTCTGTTTTAGGAGCTTTTGAATTTTGTAGAAAACTTTACTTTAAACGAAGGTTAACTCTGTACATTTATTTAGTTTGTCCTTCGATTAATGTATCTGGATGACCTCGTTGATCTCTGCGCGATGTCTGAAATTCGTTTTTAGTATTTATCTTTCGCGTTTTCTTTCCCTTGTTTTTGGGAGAATATTGCCTGATCGAAGGCTTCTTCTTTTGAAGCTTCGATTCGTTGAGAACAATGGACTTTGTTGCCTTTTGTTCTTTTCATGTCCTTTGTGGACGCAGTCGAAGGGTGTAAGCTTTTTGGCGCTTTATCCTTCGATTTCTACTTTTTTTTTTATTTTTCATGTCCTCTTGGACGCGATCGAAGGTTGTTGGCTTTTGGCGCCTGGCCTTCGACTTTTAGCCTTTGATGACCGTTTCTTCCCTTTTTAGGGGATGTCGTTTGTCCGATTTTGTCCTTTAGGAAGGTTAACGCGAAGAACATCTTTAGAAGGGAAAAAATTGTATTCCTCGGTCCTGCCTCGTTAAAAACCTTGCTCCCTTCGGAGGGATTCCCTTTTGCAAGGAAAAGAGTACAGGCCGGTTTTTGTTTTATGCATGATATTTCTTCAGCTTTTCTACATTCCATGTGTGACTGACCTCCTCTCCTTCGGAGCTTAGAAGCCTGAAAGCTCTTTCGTTTACTGTTGCCTTCGCTATGAATGGCCCTTCCCATTTGCTCTATAGTGTTCCCACAGCCTTCTCGTTTGGCTTTCGCTGAAGTACCAGATCTCTGTCTTTTATCCCCTTCGGCCTGATGTTTTTGTTTTTCCATTTTTTGGTTTCTTCTTCGTATTTCTGAAGGTTGAGAATAGCATCATTGCGAACTTCTTCTAAGTTTTCCTTCGAAGTTATAGTTGACTCGTCAGAGTTTCCTGCTAGGCTTCGTAGTGACTTGTTTTGTATCTCTTCTGGTGTCATTGCCTCTTCCCCGAAGAGTAGCTTGAAAGGACTGAAACCAGTTGATCTAGATGGAGTTGTTCTTAACGACCAGAGTACTGAATGAAGCTCCTCTGGCCATTTTCCTTTTTTGATGTTGATTATCCTCTTTTGTACTGCTTCGAATATTCTTTTATTTGCACTCTCAACTGCTCCATTTGATTGAGGGTGGTATAATGATGCGAAGCGTAGGTTTATCCCCAACGATTCGTAGAATTCTGTGAATAGATGACTGTCGAATTGTTTCCCGTTGTCCACCACTATCTTTTTTGGTACTCCGAATCTGCAGATTACTGTTTGCCAGACGAATTTTTTCATGTTTTCCGAAGTGATCGAAGCTACTGCTCTGAACTCGATCCACTTTGAAAAGTAATCCATTGCGACGAAGTTGTACTGGAGATTTCAGGGAGCTGTTGGTAGTTTCCCAACTATATCGATGCCCCATTGGTAAAATGGCCAAATGGGTTGCATCAACTGTACTTCTGCTGCCAGGCTTCGCTGATGTCTTGCGAAGAATTGACATTCAGTGCATTTTTTGACTATTTCTTCTGCGTCCTTGGTGGCGGTTGGCCAGTAGAAACCCATTCTGTATACCTTCGTGACGAGGGGTCTTGATGCGATATGAGATCCACACATGCCGGAATGTATTTCATAAAGGAGTTGCTTCCCGTCTTCTGGTAGAATGCATCGCAACCAGGCCTGACAGACTCCTCCTTTGTATAGTTGGCCTTCTATTAATTTGTAATTTCTTGCCTTTTGTGCTATTCTCTTTGCTTCGGCTTCATCTTGAGGTTCATACTGATTATTGAGGTGGGCTATTATTGGAGCCCTCCAATCCTCCCATAGCTGGAAAAGGTGGTGAATTGTTCTTGCTGATTCTTCGGCAGTTGACTTATCTAGAATTTCAAAGAAAACGTCTGGGGGGAGACCTTCGCCTTTGGCGGCGGCCTTCGCTATAGCATCTGCTTCTTGATTTAGGTTTCTCTTTAGGCTTTGCACAGTGAAACCTTTGAAATATTTTTGCATTTTTATGACCGCTTTATGATACTTGATCAGTTCTTGGTCCTTCGTCTTGTAATTGTTTTCGACTTGATTTGCTACTACTTCGGAATCTGTGCTGATGAGCACTCTTCTTGCACCCAAGGCCTTCGCTTTGCGAAGCCCCAACAGTACTCCTTCGTATTCTGCAATATTGTTGGTTGACTGAAAGTCCATCTTGACAGCATATCTTAATTTGATTCCCGAGGGTGACGTTATTATCGCCGCGGCTCCGGCTCCTGTTGCTCCCCATGCACCGTCAGTGAATATTGTCCATCAAGATTCTTCAATTTGGATGGAGGCTTCGGGAGTAGGAGGGGTCCATTCCGCTATGAAATCTGCGAGAGTTGCTGCCTTGATGGCTGTTCTTGCTCTGAACTCTATGTCGAAGGGTGCCAATTCTGTTGACCATTTTCCTATTCGTCCGATCGCTTCCCTGCTTCGCAGTGTGTCGCGAAGGGGGAAAGAGGTTGGTACTATTATTTTCCTATCGCTGAAATAATGTTTCAATTTTCTTGAAGCCATGATCACTGCGTAGGCTATCTTCTCTATTTCTGAGTAGAGTAGCTTCGCTCCTGACAGGGCTTCGGAGACGAAGTATACATGTTTTTGAACTTTGTCTTCGCTGTGCTCGTGAACAAGTACTGCACTTACGGCTGATACCGAAGCTGCAATGTATAGGAGTAGGTCTTCTCTTGGTTTTGGGCTGGCCAGAGCAGCTAATTCTGTAAGAGCTCTTTTTATGTCTTCGAAGGCTTCTTGTTGTTCGGATCCCCATTGAAATTTTTCCTTCACTTGGAGTGCCTTGAAGATGGGATTACTTCGTTCTGCCAATTTCGGAATGAATCTGCTTAGAGAATTAAGCCTTCCGGCTAGTCTCTGTACATCTTTTAAGCATTTTGGTGGGGCGAGGTCTTGTATAGCTTCGATTTTCTTCTTGTTAGCTTCTATTCCTCGCTGGGAGACCATAAATCCCAGTAGTTTGCCTGATTCAACTCTGAAGACGCATTTTGCTGGGTTCAGCTTTACATTGTGCTTTCTCAGATTCTCGAAGGTCTCATCTAGGTCTTTTAAGTGGTCAGCCCTTTCTATTGTCTTTACAACTATATCGTCCACGTATGCTTCAACATTTCTTCCCAGTTGGTCTTCGAAGATCATCTTCACGAGTCTGGCGAACGTTGCTCCCGTGTTCCGAAGGCGAAACGGCATTCTTACGAAGCAGAAGGTTCCATCGTAGGTAATGAAGGCTGTCTTTTCTTCATCTTCCTTCGCCATATGAATCTGGTGATAGCCTGAATAGGTATCTAGGAAACTTAGCAGTTGACAACCGGCTACCGAATCAGTTATTGTATCGATTCGGTCTAGTGGGAAATTGTCTTTAGGGCATGCTTTGTTTAGCCTTGTGAAATCAATGCACATTCTCCATTCTCCTGTCTTCTTTTTGACGAGAACGACGTTGGATAACCAGCTCGAGAATATTGTTGGTCTTATGACACCGGCTTTTAGCAACTTGTTTACTTCGTTTGTTGCGGCGGCCTTCTTTTCTTTAGACGCTTTTCTGATCTTGTCTGCGAAGGGTCTTATTCTTGGATTGACTTTTAACTCGTGCTGAATTGTCTCTCTTTTGACTCCTGTGATGTCTTGTGGTGACCATGCGAAGATGTCAGAGTTTTGCTTCAAAAACCTGATTATCTGTTCTCTTTTGTTCTTAGACAGATTTTTCCCTATTTTAACAGTTCTTTCTGGTTTCTTGGGCCATAAGATCACTTCTTCGACTTCGCTTGAAGGTTCTAGCTTTGCTTGTTCTGCCTTCGCTTGATGGCCTTCGTGCTCGTTCTTTTCTGCTGAGTCGTTTTCTTTGCCACTTTTTGGTCTGAAGGGGTTACAGCATATGTTAATGGTGCCTTGTTCCGAAGGTATCTTCATCATCAGGTAGTTGTGATGGATTGCAGCTCCGAAAGCTACTATGATTTGTCTTCCGAAGATTGCATTGTATTCGCTGGGTGAGTCTATGATTATGAACTCCATCTCCTGGGTTATGGATTTATCTTCGTCTTCGAAGGTTACTTTCAACATTATTTTTCCGATTGAACATGCTTCTTCTCCTCCAAAATCCTTCAGGGTTATTTTGCTAGTGTTCGCATAGCTGTTGATTTGCATGCGTACTGAAACGTCTCCGCTTTTCGCAGGATCGAGTCGGTCAAGCGCTGATGAACAGACGCAACAGTACAGCATATAAAAAGCACAATTTAAGTCTTTAAGTGATTACATTAATCCAATTAAAAACATAGAGTCGCACAGCGGAAATAAACGATACAAGTCTAGAAATAGAGTACAAGCGCACGCGCTCACGATACACAAGAACCCGCATCCAAAGCCATGAAGATGCGGACTCGAGAGGAGATCACTCCTCAGTCTCCCAGTGGGCTGTCCAACCAAAGGGGAGCTGGCCATCCCACTGTCCACCTCCACCCGTAGAGTCGGGGATAAAGGTGCTACCTGCAATAAAATCATAAAGAGCCAAACCCTGAGCAACTAATACTCAGCAAGTCTTACCCGTCAAATTGGCTATCTACAGCCGACTCCTAATATGCAAGGCTACAAAGGGATGGCTGACTCAATAGCATAACTCGCACTAATTACTTGATCCTTACTTTCAAGTTTTATTCTTCAAGATAAGTACTTAACCAGTAAAACGGTGTGCATATCTCTAAAACATGTATAAAGTAACAATACATCAACAGTGACAGTATATATAGAGCAAGGTAAATAACAGTAATATAAATAGACTAGCATCATCATCAATCATATCACACTACGATGTGGCACACTGAACAAGGTTGCTCTTGACCGAGAGCGGCGGCATCGATGTACATCCTGCAGGAGAAAACCTGACCACACGCCATACGCGGCAAAGGCCACATACGGCAAGCGTTTACGCTACGGGCCACCAGAGCTGTACCAGATTCTACTCCTCCCGAGAAAGGGCTCTCCCACCGCAGCCCCCGTCCCGGACGGCTGACTGCGCGGGACGCCACCCTACCTCTCCCAAATACCATGATAGAAAGAGTAAAGTATCTACCAGACATCCGGGCCGACGCAGGCTACTAGGTTTACTAGGCCCATAAAAACACTAGCATGTGAGTCAGTACGTTCGAACTTGCTCAATAGGGCCAACAACGAACGGTCCTCAATCGACACAGACGGGGCTACACCACCGTGAAGGCCCAGCCTTCTCCAACCATCCTATACAAGCAATTCCCCGTCCGGTCTCAACAAATCCTAAAACCAGCTAGTACAATCCAGGAGTCCCTATCATGCGAGTGAGACCTACCACTCGACTTCTACCGTCCGCTAGCCACTAAGCCTAGCAAGTTCTAACGTAACCTAGACCACATATATAAAAATAGGACACAAGGTAGGATATGGAAGGGTAGTCCTAATGCAGTTCTAAGGTTTCACATCAACTCCTAATAAACCTAATGCACAATCAATTACTAGCCCCAATCAAGTGCGGAAATAAAATCCTAATAAGGAAGGCATGCACCGGGGCTTGCCTGGCTCAGGAGCGTAGCTAACAGTGTCAGCGGGGTCAGTGTCCTGCTGCGGCTGCTCCTCCTGCACCTCCTGGGTCTGCTCCTCCGGCAGCTGGAAGTCCAGTGGCTCCGGAGTCGTCTCTGTCACTACACGTTATGACAAGAATAAATAATGCATGTTAGATGCAATGATAATATGATGTAATTAAGGAATTGATTTCTTGATAGGACAGTCATTTACACTGTAAGTGCAAATGATTAACTTTGTTAATTAATTTCGTCTGGAGTATTTCCTTCATTAACTTTTAATGAAGTTCACCATTAATTAACTTGGGCAAGTTAAATGAATAATGTGATTTCGAAAGTGAATTTATGTCCAGTGGCATTTTTCTGGAGAAGAGTGCCACTGGAAGTAATTTATGGTGAAGTTTCATGATTTATTGCAAGGTAGATTATTTATAATAATTTATACAGTGCAGAACATGATTTAAATCATAAGAAAATAATTAGACAACATGTGACAGTGGAAAAATGCTCTGTAGGTGTGTTATCAGATTCTTAACAGGCATCCAAGAGTTCAGGATTTATTGGGCAACAGAGAATTTATAAGGAATTAAACAAGATCGGGACAGATGTATTTTCCAGGAAATACACAATCTGCAAAAGTGTGTTTTGGTATTTTTTTCTGGACAGAGGATGTTACATGGAGTCCAAAGAAATTGGATTTGTATTTTTCTGAGTTGTATTTATTTTTATATCGATTTTACAAGTTTCAGGCAATTTCTAGGAATTTAAACTAATCCGAAAAAGGTTTGGAAAAAGAAGGGCCAATCAGATCTGGCCACAAAGGCGACCACAGAGATCTTGCCACAATAGATCCAGACTGGCCACAGCTGGATCCAGCCAATGGCAACTTGAGCCGCACCCGGGGCCATAAGGTTGGCCACACCGGATCCCACGTGGTCACAAAAGATCCGGGGCGTGTGGCCTGTGGTGCGCTGGCCGGAACCGTCGCCGGAGGGCGGCGGCGCAGCTCGCCGGAGCGAGTTTCCGGCGGCCAACTGGCCAAGGGTTAACGCGAGAAGGGACAGCGTGAGACGTCGAGCTCACCTCGACGGACGAAAGCGCGCGGGGAGGGCCGGAGGGTAGTCGACGACGAGGTACGGCGGACGGAGGGAGTACAGCGGCGTCGCGGGCTCGCTTCCGTTGGCGAGAGACTTCACGGCTGGGTCCTAGAGCTTCACCGAAACCAGAGGAAACTCGATGCAGGCACATTTGATGACGAGTAAGCCGGGAAGACGGTGTTTGACGAGGGAGCTCTTGCGGGGACTCGGTGGCGGCGGATGGGGAGAAATCGAAATCCGGCGGCTACACTTCGGAAGGAGGAAAATGGTGAGCCAAACCGGGTGTGCGACGAAGTTACGCTGCTCGAGACGTGCGGGATTGGAGCGAGGCTCACCGGAATGGAAGCAATCGACGTTGAGGTGGCAGGACTCGGTCGCCGGGCTTGGAGAAGAGGGAGCTTGATTCGCGCTTCTCAGCCCGGAGCGCGTGCCATGGCGGCCATGGAGAGGTGAGGTGGCTCGGGCGAAGCTCGGAGCTAGCTCGAGTGGACCGGAAAGGGCTCGCCGGCGGCACGGCAAGGTGGAGCGGATCTTCGGCGACGGGGAGCTAGGGTTTGGGTGGTCGGGGATGCGCGAGTGAGCGAGTGAGTTCGGACAGAAGAGGGAGAGCGCCTTTTCTGCGGCTGTCCGAGCCAGGGTGGGCGTGGGCGGCGCGGCGAGGCCGTAGATCGGCGGCGACGTGGCGACTGACTTCCGCGCGCGCGCAGTGAGAGAGGAGCGACTGACATGCGGGCCCGGCGGCATCTTTTCTTTTTCCCGAATTAATTCAAACTGAAATTTCCCCAAACTTTGGCGCTCGATTTGAACTAGCAAACGAACTCCAAAAATTGCAAAACTGGTTGCATTAGAAAGGTCATGAAATACTCTTTCCAGTGACATAACATGCACATCTCAATTCGAAATAGAATTCAAATGGCAGCTAGTCAAAGTTGGACATTTTTGGAACTTTGGGGATTTATTTGAGCATTGAAATGAATTTCAAAAATCACCAAAAATTCTCCAAAATTCTGATTTCGCAAGGGATATCTCCAGGAATTGTGGTTGGGTCAAGTTGTTAAAGAAATTTTTGAGTTGCTTCACAGCTATGGGTTTGAACTTGTTTAAACTTTGAATTTTGAATTTTTGAATTTGGCTTGATTTCATCTTTTCTTCAGTTTGGTTTGCACAATTCTGAACTTCAGTGACACGGGGTGTCACAGCCCTCCCCCCTTAAAGAAATCTCGTCCCGAGATTAAAGAGAAGGAAGGAAAAACAAATGACCAAAGAGCGAAGAATAAGATGCAAAAATGGAACGACTAAATAACGCACCTCGGAGGTAGAAAACCAGGAAAATGGGAGTTCAAGAACTCCGCTGTCTCCCAAGTGGCCTCGGCCTCAGAGTGGTTGCTCCATTGCACCTTATAGAATCTGGTAGTGCTCTTTCTGGTGACTCGGTCCTTCTGATCAACAATACCAATAGGCTGCTCGGGGTAGGTCAGATCTGGCTCAAGCTGCTCAACATCACTGACCACTCTGTCACTAGGAACCTTCAAGCACTTCTTCAGCTGCGATACATGGAACACATTGTGAACACCTGAGAGGTTGGAGGGTAACTCCAATCTATAAGCGACGGGTCCACACTGCTCAGATATCCGGAACGGTCCAACGTATCGGGGTGCTAGCTTCCCTCTGACACCAAATCGACGTACACCCTTCATGGGAGAGACACGAAGGTATACGTGGCTGCCAACTGCAAACACCAACGGTCGGCGTCTTCTGTCAGCATAGCTCTTCTGTCGAGACTTGGCTGCTCTCAAGTTCGACTGAATGCGTCTCACAGTCTCCTCAGCCTCTGCTATCAGCTCAGTCCCAAAGGTGAATCGCTCACCAGACTCAACCCAATTAAGGGGAGTGCGACAGCGACGTCCATACAACGCCTCAAAGGGTGCCATCTTGATGCTCTCCTGGTAACTGTTGTTGTAGGAGAACTCTGCTAGCGGTAAACATTTCTCCCAATCCTTGGTGTGAGTCAGCACGCAAGCACGAAGTAAGTCCTCAAGAATCTGGTTCACTCTCTCAGTCTGTCCATCTGTCTGAGGGTGGTAAGCAGCACTGCGGATCAAGGTGGTGTCTAAAGAAGCATGTAGCTGCTCCTAGAAGCGAGAAACAAACTGAGGTCCTCTATCTGAAATGATGGTCTTAGGCACTCCATGCAAACAGACAATCCGGGAGATATAAAGCTCAGCATACTTCTGCACACTGTAACGAGTATACACTGGAATGAAGTGAGCTGACTTGGTCAGTCGATCGACAATTACCCAAATAGAATCATGCTTCTGTGATGTGAGAGGTAAGCCAACAATGAAATCCATGCTGATATCCTCCCACTTCCAAGCAGGAACGCTCAAAGGCTGAAGCAACCCTGCAGGCTTCATGTATTCTGCCTTGACTCTCCTGCAAGTGTCACACTCAGAAACATACTGTGCGACCTCCCGCTTCATGCGGGTCCACCAGAAGCGACTCCTCAAATCCTGGTACATCTTGTTGCTACCAGGGTGGATGGAATACTTAGACAAGTGCGCCTCATCAAGAATCTTCCTGCGCAACTCAAAGTCCTTAGGAACTACCAATCTGTCCTTGAACCATAGGACTCCATCCTCATCCTCTCTGAAACACTGGACTCTAGCTTCCCCGAGCTTGAGTCTCCTCCTGAGGTGATTCACCTTCTCATCCTTCTTCTGCGCTGCCACAATCTCATCTCGCAGGGTCGGAACAAGTGATATATTGGCCAAGGAGCCATAAGCATACACTCTAAGACTGGGCTCTGCCTCTGCATAAGGAGCTGCGATGAGATTATTGCAATGAGCCTTGCGACTCAAAGCATCAGCAACCACATTAGCCTTCCCTGGGTGATAGTGAATCTCCAGATCATAGTCCTTGATCAGCTCTAACCATCTCCTCTGGCGCATGTTCAGATCTGACTGCGTGAATATGTACTTGAGGCTCTTGTGATCTGTGTAGATGTGCACCAGATTTCCCAACAGATAATGCCGCCATACTTTCAAAGCAAGTACGACAGCTGCAAGCTCAAGATCGTGAGTGGGGTAATGCTCTTCATGTCGCTTAAGCTGCCGAGAGACATAAGCAATTACCCTGCCATCCTGCATCAGCACACAACCAAGACCAGTACCAGAAGCATCACAATACACATCAAATGGCTTGGTGATATCAGGCTGAGCTAAAACTGGAGCGGTAGTGAGAAGCTTCTTCAGATTCTGGAAAGCATCACCACACTGCGAGCTCCACACAAATCTCATGTTCTTCTTCAGCAATTCAGTGATGGGCTTGGAGATCTTAGAGAAATTCGGAATAAACCGACGGTAATAACCAGCCAAACCCAAAAAGCTGCGAATCTGAGAGGCAGTCGCAGGTGCATTCCAATCCAGAACATCCTGCACCTTGCTAGGGTCAACAGCAATACCCTCAGCCGATATAACATGGCCAAGAAAAGGCACCTCGCTAAGCCAGAACTCACACTTGCTGAACTTAGCGTACAGCTGGTGATCCCTCAAACGCTGCAACACAATCCTGAGGTGCTGCTCATGCTCCTCCTCTGTCTCTGAATAGATCAAGATGTCGTCAATGAAAACCACGACAAACTTGTCCAACTCTGGCATGAACACTGAGTTCATCAAGTACATGAAGTAAGCAGGTGCATTAGTCAAACCGAAAGACATCACCAAATACTCATAGAGTCCATATCTGGTAGAGAAAGCAGTCTTCGGAATGTCCTCTGCACGGATCTTAATCTGATGATACCCAGAACGGAGATCAATCTTGGAGAACACCTTAGCTCTAGCTAGCTGATCGAACAAGATATCAATGCGAGGCAGCGGATACTTGTTCTTAATCGTCACAGCATTAAGTGGCCTATAATCCACACATAGCCTGAGCGCCTGATCCTTCTTCTTCACAAACAAGGCTGGACAACCCCAAGGTGAAGAGCTAGGACGAATGAAACCCTTGTCCAATAGCTCCTTCAACTGCGCCTTCAACTCTGCTAACTCATTAGGGGCCATCTTGTATGGTTTCCTAGAGATAGGTGCTGTGCCAGGCTGCAAGTCAATGCGAAACTCCACATCGCGATCTGGTGGTATGCCTGGCAAATCATCTGGGAATACATCTGGGTACTCACGCACCACAGGAATCACATCCAGACTCTTGCCAACGGCCTGATGCACTGACGGTCTCGATGTGGCCAACAAAGATAGCTGAAGAGTGACCTTGCCATGCATAGGGGAATCCAGGTGAACTGAACGAAGAGAGATATCCAGAACAGCCTTATGGTACTTCATCCACCTCATACCAAGAATCACATCTAGCCCTTGCTCCTGTAGGACAATAAGATGTGCAGTATAGATCTTTCCCGCCAAATCAAGGGGAGCATTAGAGATAAGCTGCCTGGTGAGAATACGACCCCCTGGAGTGCTGATAAGGTACGGGGTCTCCATAGATGAAATCCCGAGGCCCAAACGGCGTGTACAAGCTAGACTGATGAAATCATGAGATGCACCTGAATCGAACAATATATCAATAGGCCGGTGACACATGGAGAACGTACCAGCAAGAACCTGCTCACCCTCTGGAATCTCCTCAGCTGTGGTGTAGTTAACGCGCCCAGTCTTGACTGGCGCGTTCCTGCCCTGCTGGCGCTGCTGTCCTGCTGCCTGAACTGGAGCCTTCTGCGCGTTGTTCTGCCTAGGTGCTGCACGGCAGTCACGCGCAAAGTGCCCCACCTGTCCACAGTTGAAGCACGGAAAACCTCTGCCTGCCTGCTGCTGCTGGCGCTGCTGCTGCTGACGCTGCTGCTGCTGTGGCTGTCTCTGAGCAAACTGCTGCTGCTGCTGGCGCTGCTGCTGTGGAGGTGCAAGGTACCTCTGTCCACTGGGAGCGGTGTACACAAGGCGTGGCCTGGCTGAAGTGCTGCCAGACGGTGGTGCCACTGCCTTCCTCTTCCTCTTGTCGTCCTGGTGTGCCCTGATGGCATCCTCCATCACTATCGCTGCACTGACCAGCTCGTCGAAGGTACCACCGGCGTTCAGGACAAGCCGGGACTGAAGCTTGGTAGACAAACCTCTCAAGAAACACGCCTTCCGCTTGGCGGGCGTGTCTACCTGGTCTGGAGCAAACTGGGCCAGGTGGTTGAACACCTGGGCGTAGTCGAACACGTTCCTGCCTCCCTGCCTGAGGTCCAGGAACTCTCTGAACTTCCGCTGCATAATGCCCGGCGGAATGTGGAACGAGCGGAAGGCCTCTCTGAACTGTGCCCAAGTCAACTGCTGACCGGCTGGAAGAGTTGCAAGGTGAGCTGCCCACCATCCTCCAGCCGACCCCCGAAGCTGCTGCGCCGCAAACAGTGTCTTCTGCACCTCTGTGCAGGCAGGAAGGAGCCCAAACTTGGACTCCACAGTGCGCAGCCAAGGCTCCGCCTCCATCGGGTCAGTGGACCCGGAAAAGACAGGCGGGTGAGTGGCCAGGAAGTCTGCGTAGGTGCAGCCTGGCTGTGGACCCTGACGGTTGCCGCCCTGCTGGGTGACGGCCTGAACGAGAGTCCTGATCAGCTCCGTCTGGTTGTGCATCGCCTCCGCCAGATTGTACTGCGGCGGCGACGTGGCGACTGACTTCCGCGCGCGCGCAGTGAGAGAGGAGCGACTGACATGCGGGCCCGGCGGCATCTTTTCTTTTTCCCGAATTAATTCAAACTGAAATTTCCCCAAACTTTGGCGCTCGATTTGAACTAGCAAAGGAACTCCAAAAATTGCAAAACTGGTTGCATTAGAAAGGTCATGAAATACTCTTTCCAGTGACATAACATGCACATCTCAATTCGAAATAGAATTCAAATGGCAGCTAGTCAAAGTTGGACATTTTTGGAACTTTGGGGATTTATTTGAGCATCGAAATGAATTTCAAAAATCACCAAAAATTCTCCAAAATTCTGATTTCGCAAGGGATATCTCCAGGAATTTTGGTTGGGTCAAGTTGTTAAAGAAATTTTTGAGTTGCTTCACAGCTATGGGTTTGAACTTGTTTAAACTTTGAATTTTGAATTTTTGAATTTGGCTTGATTTCATCTTTTCTTCATTTTGGTTTGCACAATTCTGAACTTCAGTGACACGGGGTGTCACACGTACCAAAGTATCTTTAAATATGATATTTTCTGAGCTTCCACTGTCGATCATGATTCTGTGGACCATATACCCTTCGATGTCGGTTTTGATCACGAAGGCGTCTGTATGTGGATTATCGGAGACTCTGATGTCGTCCGTTGTGAAGCGGATGGTTGCATGCTTCCATCTTTTTTGCTCTGTTCTTAGCCTCGCAGCTTTTGCTTGGTGGTAGTCTTGCTTTCTTTTCATCGTGGGTTCGGCCCACGGACGGCGCCAAATGTTGGGGGATCGAAGGTCTGTGTGTGACGTGTCGAAGCCCTCCAACGGAGTGTTGATGAAGTCTTGCTCGCCCGAAGCCTTCGATGGGTTCCAGTGCCTTCGGATTACCCTGCGAAGCCCTCCTTGGTGGATATCGTCGTCTGTTGGATGATGCGAAGCCCTCCTTCCTTGTCCGCGATGCTGGACGAAGATGTTCTCGCTCAGGTTCCCTGTAGTTAGGCGCGCGAAGCCCTCCTTTGCCCGCGATGCCGGGCGAAGGGGTTTGGAGTGTTGAGAGGATCGAGTGCGGTGCAAATGATTGTCTTTGGCTCGAGGCCCCAAAAACCAGATGTCCTTACAGGATCATCTCCCTCCATATTTATAGGGAGCAGGATGATCATATTTACATGCATGCCATCGGTTACTTCAGCATGACTCTTAGCTTGGTAGTTTGAACTCCTGCGCCGTCTGCTCTTTCCGCTCTGCTTCGCTTGTCCTTCGCGAGGTTCCGGGTGGCTTCGGCTGTCTTAGGCGGGTGTGGCTTAGCCTTCGCTATCTCCTTCGCCATATACTTGTTGACAGGATCCCAACAAGGACATTCGATAAGCCCATAACGAATCGGCAAGCGAAGTATGCCATCTTCTCGGTTGCTCCTGAATCTTCCGCTTGATTAACTTGATCAGGGTCTTGTTTGAAGCTTCAACTTGACCGTTGGCCGGAGCATAGTAAGGAGAAGAGTTTAACAATCTGATACCCATCTCATCGGCAAACTCCCGAAACTCCTCCGAAATAAAAATAGACCCTTGATCAGTCGTGATAGTCTGAGGAATGCCAAATCGGTAAATTATGTGCTCCTTAAAAAATGCAATCACGTCCCTCGAAGTCACAGTTCTGTATGGCACCGCCTCGACCCACTTGGTGAAATAATCCGTAGCTGCAAGTATATATTTATGCCCTTTACTCGACGCAGGGTGAATCTCGCCAATCATGTCGATGCCCCATCCTCTAAATGGCCACGGCTTGATTATAGGGTTCATAGCCGAAGCCGGAGCTCTCTGGATCGACCCATACTTCTGACAATCTTGACACCCCTTCTAATATCCAAAACAATCCTCAAGCATCGTTGGCCAAAAATACCCAGTTCGCCTGATCAACCACTTCATCTTGTACGCCGACTGATGTGTTCCACAGATTCCATCATGAACTTCCATCAGCGTCTTCTTAGCTTCATCGGCACCCAAACATTTGAGGAGAATCCCTTCCAGCGTCTTGTAATAAAGCTGACCATCGACAAGTACGTACTTCATCGCCTTGTAACGTAGCTCCTTGGATGTCTTCTGGTTCGGGTCCTTCAAATAACTTATAATCTCAGATCTCCAATCCTGCAAATCGACATCGGCCTCATGATCGATAGTATTTATCATAAGCCGATACCCAGATGCGTGCTGAGCCAGATCATTAGCTTCAGAATTCATCTGTCAAGGAACATGATTAACTGTTATATGCCTGAAGCTCTTCATCAAGTCTTGACACTTATAATAATAATCCCGCAGCACTTCATCTTTGCACTCGTATTCATCATTCAACTGTCCCACAATCAGCAAAGAATCCCCGACAACTTCTACGAAATCGGCATCAGCTTCTCTCAACAGCTGTAACCCCTTTAACACAGCTTCATATTCAACTTGATTGTTAGTATGAGCTTCAACTGGAAAGGAAAACTCGAACCTAGCACCCTTGGGGGTGACGATCACAATGCCGATCCCGCAACCATGCTTGCAAATCGATCCATCAAAAAGCAGCTTCCAAGGTACTGGCTCCACCATCTTCTCATCATGCCCCCCATGCTGAACCACTAAATTGGCAAACACTTGGGCCTTCACAGCTTTGGCGGACTCATACTTCAAATCAAACTCCGCAATAGCCAACATCCACTTCTCGAGCCTACCTTTCATCACTGGGGCGGACAAGATATATCTGACGACATCGGCTTGGCAAACAATAGTACATTCTTCGGATAATAAACAATGCCTCAATTTAGTGCACGAAAAATAAAGACACAGACATAACCTTTCAATCTCGGAATATCTGGTCTCAGCATCCACTAATCGGCGACTAAGATAGAATATAATTCTTTCCTTGCCGTCCTGTTCTTGCGTCAACGCCGAACCAATACACTTGTCATCGGCAGACAAATACAACCTGAAAGGAATACCCGGTTTGGGCGGCATTAGCACTGGTGGTGAGACCAAATACGCCTTAATATCATCAAGAGCCTTTTGATGATGAGCTTCCCATCGGAATTCCTGATCTTCCTTCAGCTTCAACAGTGGAGTAAATGAACTGATCTTTCCAGAGAGATTGGAGATAAACCTCCTCACGAAATTAATCTTGCCGATCAAGGATTGCAGCTCCTTCTTGCATGTCGGTGGCTTGATCTTCTTGATTGATTCTACACTCATGGGACCAATTTCAATTCCCTTTTCATGAACAATGAAGCCCAAAAATTGTCCTGCCGACACACCGAAAGCACATTTATGCGGATTCATCTTAAGACCAAAATTTCTAGTCCTCTCAAGTACTTCTCGTAAATCGGCAAGATGATCTTCATCTGTGTTGGACTTCACCATCACATCATCAATATAAATTTCCACCAATCGACCGATCAGATCGTGGTAAATGAAGTTCATGGCTCTCTGATACATTGCCCCAGCATTCTTCAAACCAAAAGTCATAACAACCCACTCAAACAATCCTAGAGCTCCTGGACGCCTGAAAGCAGTCTTTGCAATATCCTCTTCAGCCATGAAAATCTGATTGTAACCCGCATTCCCATCCATGAAACTCAACACTTTATGTCCCGCAGCTGCATCAATCAGAACATCTGCCATCGGCATTGGATACTCATCCTTAGGTGTGGCCTTATTCAAATCTCTGAAGTCGATGCACACCCTCATCTTCCCGTTCTTCTTGGTGACTGGGACAATGCTCGACACCCACTCCACATATCGACATGGTCTGATAAACTTTGCATCGTACAACCTTGTGATCTCCTCCTTGACAGCATCATAAATCTTCGGATCGATTATGCGATTAGGCTGTTTAAACGGCCGACACCCAGGTTTAATAGGCAATCGGTGTTCAACAATATCCCAACTCAGACCAGGCATCTCGCTATAATCCCAGGCAAAACAATCTTTATATTCCTTCAATAATGAAATCAATTTCCCTCTAAACTATTTACAAATCTTCTTACTAATGAACGTCGGCCGAGGCTTATCACCATCACCAATGTCGACTTCCTCTAGTTCATCGGCCGATTGTTGGGATTCTTCGTAAAGAATAACCCAGCACCGGGTGAAGCACGGAGAGAAAGCGAGAGAGAGAGAGAAGTAGCTTCGCGTGCTTCGATGGGACTCTGCGCAACGCGAAGCCTAGGCTATTGCATTCATAATCGTGTTACATTACAAAGAGTCCCCCCCCTCTCCATTGCACGGGAGGGGGTATTTATACCGTGATCAGGAATTACAAATCGATGCCTAAACTACCCCTGATCACGGAGAATAATGCACAGGATATTCGATACAAAAATATCCGGAGGGCACAATAGTCTTTTGCCATCTTCCGGTCGAGGGTACACCAGAAACCCTAGCTGCTGACGCACTTGTCCTCCGGGCCCACCCGTAGGTCTTCGGGCGTACACGAGGCGCCCAGCCGAGCTTCGTCCGAAGTCCATAGCCTTGGCACGGCAGCGACCCTTCGGACGATGGATCCGCCCTTCGTGGCCTGCAGCAGGTCCCGCGGATCTTCGGGCGTGCGCGAAGCGCCCCTCCGAGCCTCGTCCGAAGTCTTGAGCTTTCGGACGCCGGAGACCCTTCGGGCGCTCGGTACGCCGTTCGCGCCCAGCATCAATCCCTGCGGAAGGAGATACAGACGACACACGAAGGGTAACTTGGTTAGCCTGGTTAAACCCTTCGGGCACAAAGAGGGCTATCCGGGATCGAGTCCCGCTCCGCGGATCCCCAACAGTAGCCCCTCGTGGGCGAGGTTCAACGCCGATGAGCCGAACCCTCGAAGAACAATCGGATGTGGCCGGAGTCGATCCCGGAAAAACTTCCCTCGCTCATTGGGGTTGATGCTGGCTGTATAGCCCGAAGATGATTTCGTGTTGTCCGGAGGTCGAGAACGCGGTAAAAACGTTGATCTTATCCGCACTCGCGGTTTTCGAGGGCGCATTAACTGCTCGGTTTTTACCCCCCTATATAGGGAGGGGAGGGGGCCGGTCATTTTCCGCGCTCACCTCATTTCCTTTGTGATCTTCGGGTTTTCGCTGTTGTTTTCGCGGCTTCGATTTTCGACGCTACTTCCTTCGAGTCTTCGCAATCTTCTTAAGGTTTGTGGCTGATCGCTCTTCAGGTTTTCGGATGGGTGCGCGATGATTCTCGTTGTAAAATTTTTCTTCGTACAACTTTCAGTTGCTTCTGATGGCTAGGACGAAGCAGACCGCTGCTCTCATCGACGAAGAGCCGGCGATGTCTGGCGAAGAGGCGACTTTCAGCCAGGAGGGGGCGATGTCCATTGATGGTGACGGTTCAGAGGAGCTGCTGGACTCGTTGCCCCAGGGCGAGGTTGGTGCTCGTGATCCGGAGGATGTCTCCGGTAGGCGTGAACCCGAAGTCCCGGTAGCTGTCGTTGGTGGCGGGACCGAAAGCCATAAAGCTCCGGAAGATGTTCCGGTTGGAAAGCCCTCGGCAGAGGACGCGGAGGCTTCGGTTCCGGCTAAAGGTAAGAATTTTGAGGCTAATAGGGATTATGAGATTTATATCGAGAGCGCTTATGCTGGGGACTTCGGGAGAAAACGCTTTAAGGCCGGCGTTGACGCTGGATCTTCGGCTGCAGAGGGGGAGGGTACTTCCGGTTATGGTCATTCTTCGAAGGTTTCTGACGCCCGGATTCGGACACCTGCAGTTATTGACAAGACCTATCGCTTGAACCGCTCCCGGGTTGACGAAGCCGAGCTGGCTATGTATGTTAAGAGGGGATACTTCGAGGCTGGAAGGGCGCGCTGTCCAGGCGACGAGGAAATTCCGCAGCCCAAGGCTAATGAGGCGGTTGTTTTTCGGGATTATTTCGAGGCCGGGCTTCGGCTTCCTGCTCTCTTCATCCTCCAGCGAGTGCTTACGGCGTACGGCATTCAGTTACATCACTTGACGCCCAATGCCTTCGTGCAGCTGTCGAAGTTCATCTGGGCCGTGAGAACATTCAATGCGAAGGTGAATTACGAAGCCTTTTTGCGCTTCTTCAGTTGTCACTTGCAGAACAAGAAGGTGTACTATGACAACGATGTCCTGCTTCTTCAGTATGTGGTCTGCACTTTCCAACCGCGAAGCTTCAGTAAGAAGTCGAAGCTTGAGAAGGTTGCTTTGATTACCGCTTCAAGGAATCGCTGGGACAACGATTGGGTTGACTACTAGTTCTATGCTGAGGTGCCTGAAGGGGAGAATGATGATGGGTCTTCGTGCTACCCACTAGCCAGTTCGCTGGTTCCTGCGGAGCCCATTTTCTCTCCCGCTTACACCGGCCGCGGCAAGACCTTCCAGCCTTGTTGTGATGCTTTCAAGAAAGCCTGCAAGGTCATCAGTGGCCGTACTGTTGTGGAGGAGTTTATTGCTGCTGGCGTTTGGCCTGTGGAGGGTGGCTGGAAACCGGATGGCACCGAGAAAATCAAGCTCGAGGAGCGCAAGTTCACATACCACCGCCCGAAGTTTAATGGGCTGAAAAGGCCCGAAGGTCTTCGGCCATTACAGTTTGTTGAGATGGTCGAGGAGTGCGCTAATTTGCTCTGCGATCCGTTCAGTGCTGCCGAAGCGTATGACGTGGAAAATGGTCTGATCCCGAAGCGCCGTATCAATCGGATCTTCGATTCGCTGAAAATCAGCTATAGCAACCACGCCGTGCCCTTAGGCAGAAAACGGCTCAAGAAAGGGGAGACGCCCGAGATTACGACGACATCTTATATCAAGATGAGGGGCTGGTAAAAGAATGCCGAAGCTCCCGCCGGCGGCGCTGGGTCTTCGGGTTCGGGTGCTGGTCGAGGTCGGGCTCGAGCGGCTTCTCGTCCGCAGAAGGCAAGTGCTGTCGCTACGACGAGCACTGTGCTGGCCGAGCGCCGGAAGCACAAGAGGGTCGTGTCTCGAGGTTCGAAAAGCTCCGGAATCTCGGGTGAAGTTCGAGGCGGGTCGAGTTCCCGCTTGGCTTCGGGGCAAACGGAATTTGCTTCGGGTTCCCGAGGTGAAGATGAGTCTGTAGCTGGTGGTGCCAGGTTGATTGGTTCAGGGAATGCGCCTATTTCTCCTGGCTTGGAGGCACTTTCCGAAAGCCAGGACGGGGTTCCCGTGATTGAGTTGTCTGATACCGAAGAATTGTTGGATGGCGCCAGCAGTCTTCGTGTAGATGTTGAAGAGATGCAGGGCACGGAGCCGGGTCGGAGCGCCGTGGACATGGTTGGTGACGATGTATTGGGCTCGACCGGCGTAGAATGGTCTGGAGATACTGGGAGCTCCAGCGCTTCGGAGAGTTCTGATGGTTCGTCGTCTTCGGGCGACGATTCTGACTCAAGCTCCGACGCGGGGAGCTCGTACGGGACCACGAAGGATGCTAGCTCTCTCGGTGTTTCGCTGGCGGTGATGAGTGGCTTGAGGGAATACAATCCCGAAGGTCTTTAGACTTGTGGCCTTAGTTTTCTTCGCTTTACTCTATTATATATATTTTTTGATCTCACGCTTTAATTGTGTTGCGTAGAGCTTCGGGCCACGCTGGAGGCGAATTCCGCTCCTAACCTTGCCGACTTACTACTCCGGCAAGGCCAAATGGTAACTGGGTTGGAGGGTTCCTCTTCGTTTGTATTGTTGACCTTTTGGTCTTTGTTAACACTTCGCTTCTTTGTCAGATTACGCAGGCGTCTCAGGTACTTCGGAAGAAGTTGGAGACTGAAGTGGGCTTCGGAGGTGTCCCCCCAGAGCTCGTCGCGCTTCGCGAGGAGAAAAGTTGCTGGGAGGCAAAGGAAGTGACGGATACCCAAATCAGGGTATCCTGATCTAGGATACTTAATCCTGCTAACCGTCTCAGCTTAATTGTGTAGGGCCCACAGGAACAGGTACACGACAACGGAGCGCTCGAGGGGCCCACGGCCGACCCCGAGGGCACATACAAGTTCCGCCTCGCCCGACCCCCAGTCGGGCGGGCCCACGACTTCCGCCCCGCCCGACCCCGAGTCGGGTGGGGTCCACAGACTCCGCCTCGCCCGACCCCCAGTCGGGCGGGCCCACGACTTCCGCCCCGGCCGACCCCGAGTCGGGTGGGGTCCACAGACTCCGCCTCGCCCGACTCCCAGTCGGGCGGGCCCACAAGCCGCGCTTCGCCCGACCCCGAGTTGGGAGACTTCGTCGAGAAGATTTTCCTCTGGCAAGGAGGACAGGCATTTACGACGAGTAGCTGGGGAGCCTTAACTCTACCCAGCAACTCATATACTTGCAGGCACGCGATCTGACCTGCACAGTGACACCCGTCCCATCTCGCGGCGCCGCCTGACACCTCGAGTACAGCAGCGGGATGGCTACGGCATCATCATCACCCTGAACAGGAACGAAGACCGGACCGGCGACAAGACGGCCGCGACAGTCTGGGTTGACATCTCGACCACCTGCCCGGCGACCAGGCTGACAGGACGCCGCCTGACTAGAGCCACAGTAGCGGCTAGGGATCAGACTAGTGCGGCGCGTAGCCGCGCTGCCCACAACCCGAAAGCCCCGTTCCCATTTGTAAACCGGCTCACTCCTTGACTATAAAAGGAGAGCTGGGTGCATGAGGAGGGGGGAGCCCCCGGAGAGATACAACACACACAGACATAGAGATACACACGAAGAGGCTTGGAGTCTTTCTCCTCCCTCGTCAACACTTGTAGCTCCCCTCTGCAAGTCGAAACACGAACCACCCACGAACTGGACGTAGGGCATCGATTGCCTGAACCAGTATAAACCTTGCCTCTCTCGCAAAACCCTCACCATCATAGAAGATTGTTAGGCGCCGTAGTTACAAATTTACTTGTCGGCCGGTTTCTTAACACCGACAGTTGGCGCGCCAGGTAGGGGACCTCAGCGCGTTTGACATCTTCAGTTGATGGCGAGCCACGACATCGATTGGGCCCCGGGCGCTCTCGTGTACTTCGGGAGCCTGGAGTTCATCGTGGTCCGGGATGGGGGGCTTTCGCGCGTCGAACCGCCGGCACCCCCACAAAGGGCCCTCACCCTCGCCAAGTCCGCGGGCGCGGAGCTCGTGGGTATGGCGGAGTACGACTACGACAGCGACGAGGATGACCTCCTCGACTACGACTCCGACGCCAGCAGTCACCATCCTTCGCGCGAGTGCATTGTGGTGGAAGCCGGCGGAGGTAGCCGCCGCAACGTTCACGACGTGGCGGCGCAGCCAGACCCTGCAGCGACCGCAACGACGGCGGACGCCGGAGCGGCCGCAGAAGCCGCGCCCCTGCTTGTGACACAGGCGCAGCATGAAACCCCTCCGACGAGCGCCGACCTCCGGGAGGGCGATGACCTGGAGCGTCTGCTCCAACGCCAACACGAGCTCGCAGAAGCCGCGCGGCGGCTCAAGGAGGAGCGCGAGCGGCTCGAACACGAGGTGGCGCAGCGCCAGGCCCTGCGCAAACGCGTGCGTGCCCATGGGCGCGAAGCCCGGCAGCGAATTCTGGCCGAGGCGGGCAACCTCGTGCCCAGATACACCAGGCCCAGCCAGAATGTCGCCGCGGCTGTGACACTTTTGCGCGCGCTCCCGCAACCGTCCAACGAGGACCAGCGAAGAATCCAGGGGGAGCTCAAGGACCTCCTGGACTTGGCGGCGGTGCAGCAGGCCGAACGCGAGCAAAGCTCCGCTGCACGGCGGTGGGAATCCAGCGTTTCCTACCGCACGCCAAGCAAGCCGCGGCCACAACCCGAAAGTTCCGTCCACCAAACCCCCGAGCAAAGTGGGACTGGGGACGCGCCGCCGGTCCATCAGCGGATCGGCAGGATCCGCGACGCCCGCGACATTCTGCGGGCAAGGCGCCGCGAGCAAGGGCGAGGTCCACGGTGCGAAACCGAGGACTTTGTCTACGCTCCGCGGCGTGGCGGGAGATTTGACCCGGAGGAAGACAAGCCTCGGGCTCCGGTCCCGGCCGGCCCACGGGCTTTTGGCCGCGCCATCTTGCGGGCTCCCGTCCCCCAGCGGTTTCGGCCGCCCAGCAATATCACGAAGTACAACGGGGAGACCAATCCCGCGTTGTGGCTGGAGGACTACCGCCTGGCGTGCCAAGCCGGCGGTGCCACCGACGAACGGTTCATTATCCGCAACCTCCCCCTCTTCCTGGCCGACTCGGCCAGGACGTGGCTCGAGCATCTCCCGGAGGGCTCAATCCAGGATTGGGTTGACCTCCAGGAGGTGTTCATCGGCAACTTCCAGGGCACGTACGCGCGCCCGGGGAACCCGTGGGACCTTCGGAACTGCCGACAGGGCGCCGACGAGTCCCTGAGGGACTATATCAAGCGGTTCTCCAGGCAATGCAACGCGTTACCCAATCTCGCTGACGCCGAGGTGATCTCCGCGTTCATAGCGGGCACCAGCAACGAAGGGCTCGTTCATGAGCTCGGCCGCAAGAGCCCGCGCTCCATCAAGGAGCTGCTCGACGTGGCCACCAGCTACGCCTCGGTG
>RWGY01000087.1:437308-591258 GCA_007726485.1 Eragrostis curvula | reverse complement strand
TTATGGATTTTGCTTCAGATTTACCTCCGAATGTAGAATGATAGAATCGAGGCTCAAAGCTGTCCCTTTGTTTGATCTTGCACTTTTGGATGTGCAAGATTTCTTTGTTTAGACCAATCTTGAAGCTTTGCTACGATACATTCATAGGATAAACTAGTGTTAACATTGGATCGACAGACAAACGATCTAGTAGCATCGAGTACCACAATCCAGCAAAAGTTTCAGATTTTACTTCAGATCTAATCCTAGGGAGATTGTGGATTCTGCTTCAGATTCTACTTATTGTAGAATCGAGACCCATGAATGGAGTAGGAACTGTCCGGGGTCTATGAAGGGTATGATTTCCTAGTTGGTAGATGTTGCAGAGTCTGTGTGGACCTATAGTCACAGTAAGCTGCACGACACTCTTGCGAGAACGCATGCATGGACAATCCCTTGTGGTAGGTGTTTAAACAGGAGACGATCCGGTGCAATGCTGCTGGCATGAGCTGCATCGCTTCACTGCAAAGATGTTCTAGTGTTCACCACAGTTAACAAAGGGACAGCTTTGAGCCTCGAGGTCGTCTTGTGGTGGGCGAAAAGACAGCAGCAAAGGAACATAAGCATGCAGGCAACAAGTATCGCGGCATGTCTTCTCCAGTCTCGAGTTCTTGCTAGAGTTGAATGAAACATCCTTGCTTTATTCGTTACAATGGTTGCAAATCAAATAGTCATGTATGACTTTTGAGCATTCTTAATGCAAAGGTAGAGGCGTAGCGTACCTGCCATGGTTCATTGAAAAAAAAAAGGTGTACTTTGAGCATTAATATGTAACTACAATATCGAATTTTAAGAGTTGTACATCCAAAAGCACAAGTTGAAACAATGGGCCGGCTTCGAGTCTCAATTCTAGAAGTAAAATCTGAAGCAAAATCCACAATCTCCCAAAAACTAGCCTTTGCGGGATGGCGGTACTCGTCGGTACCAGATCGTTTGTCTCTGATCCAACAGTTCGACACGAGTTTATCCCCGTGAATGTAAATTTTCTCAAGCTAGCATCGAGATTGGTCCAAACTATACTGTAGTAGGAACCCTGGACGACCACGCCTGTCAAGCGAGGCACAACGTAGTTCTTTACGGTTCCCACAGAACAGTTAGAGCTGATCCGTATTCTCCCTTCTCCAGCAGTAGCGCGTCGCCCGGACATTTGCCCTCGAAATACCAGACAGAGGTGAAGACTCGCTATCTCAAACACGCAATACCCGGGAACATTCCAGAAATTGACACGCCATGCAAGGGAACATCCCTTGAATTGATACGCCATGCAAGGGAACATCCCTGAATTGACATGGAATACACCTATCTAGCGTGGAACTACAGTGTGTTCCCGTGAAACATCCAACCCTATCATCATTGCGCCGCAGTGAAAGCTTCTCAGAGAAGGAATCAATTGTGATATGATGACAAACCTTCGATTCGGTCCCTTTATAGCTCTTTGCTCTTTCGGGCGAGACAACAATGCGCCCTCCCCCCCCCCCCCCCTTTGTATTACCTTGTGATTGTGGATTGTGGATTCTAAAAGCACAAGCTGAAACAAAAGGCCAGCTTTGAGTCTCGATTGTACAATCTGAAGAAGAATCCACAATCTTCCCAGGACTAGATCTGAAGTAAAATCTGAAGCTTTTGCTGGATTGTGGTACTCTGCTACTAGATTGTTCGTCTGTCAATCCAACTGTTTAACAGAGTTTATCCGATGAACGTATCGTAGCAAGGCTTCAAGAATTGGCCTAAACAAAGAAATCCTTCACATCCAAAAGCACAAGCTGAAACAAAGGGCCAGCTCTGAGTCCTGATTCTGGAAGTAAAATCTGAAGCAGAATCCACAATCTCCCAAGCTGAAACAAAGGGTCAGCTATCTCAAACAGGGGAACATCCCTGAATTGACACGCCATACACTGGAACATCTGTGGAATTGACATGGAATACACGGGAACATCCGTGAAATTGACATGGAACAGTTTCAGAAAAGGAACAATTAGTGTTCGAGCACTGCAGGCAGTGACCAGCATCGATCAGGTCGCCGCAAAATTAGCATCATTCTTGAAATATAAGTACTGCTTATGGAACTACATACTACTAGTCACTACTTAGTAACATGATACGAAATGGTTCGCCACGCCGGCCTATTGTGCCGCGACTAAAGAGCCATGTTTTAGGCCTCACGCTGCTCAGCTTCGTCAGCAGCAGCTTCTTTCTTCACGGCGGCAGCTTTTTTCTCCTCGGCGGCGGCAGCGTCTTTCTCCTCGGGGGCAGCGACTTTCTTCATGGCAGCGCCGACTTTCTCTACCTCGCCGTGAAACTTGGAGAAGATGGCAACGGCTTTGGTGACACCTATACGAAGACAGGAAAGTGCGGCGGGTTGATCCAAGCAATCAACAAATTTAAGTATGAACAAATGAAGTAGAACAGATTCATAATCAAACAATCAACAAATTTAAGTATGAACGAATGAAGTAGAATAGATTCATAATCAAACAATCAACAAATTTAAGTACGAACTAATGAACTAGAACAGAGCATGTTATTATAAACAATCGTAATCAAGTACAATGAGCTTACTAGTATGAAATTCATTCATATGGTTGCGCCACACGAGGTCGAGCTTGTTGTGTGCTTTTGTCATAAGTTTCATGTGCTCCCAGAGAAGCTCTAGCCGTGTTTCGGCCATGCCCAGGGACTCGCTTGCCAGTGTGGTCTGCTCGAAAAGCTTCTTGCGCACATTCTTCATCCGGTCGTCATCCTCAGCCATGCCCCTCAACACTTCAGCGTTCCCCTTGATGGCTAAAAAACTACATACAAATTGAAAGCAAGACTAATAAATACACTATATTATTCATCATGAAGAAAAAATCGACAACAGGGGAGACGGATGGAATCAAAAGATCAAACAAGAAAATATCAAACCGCTTTTCCTTGATCTCTTCCTCATCACTCGTCTGGAAAGTGCCGATGATCTTTGCCACGGTGCTCACATCGTCGGAGACTGCGTGATCCATAGCTGGCCCGTTGCTCATCTTGGCCATGGTTTGCTTACATGCAGATCGGAAGCAAAGCTATAATGCAGGAGACATCAAGTATAATGCAGGGTAAATCAAGCAAAACTATAATGCAAGGGACATCAAGAAAACTAAAAAGTAAAACTATATAATAAAATAAAATTGATGAACAAGAAGACATCGAGTAATTAAAGGCGACGGATGAAATGGAACATAAGCAAGCAAATGCATACCGATTTTTCACAAATCTCTGAAGCTCGATGCAGGGAAGGCGCAACAAAAGGTTGGGCTGGGGCCTGAGATTTCTGGTGCGAGACACTGAATGAGTGGTTGAGCAACGGAGGGAGCCAGTTTTTATAATAATAATGTGGCCTGTGCTTGTGCAGGCGGTGCACTGTTGCGGGTTTGCCATGGAGTCGCTGGCTGTCAAAATGGGATTTAGCAGGATTTTGATAAAGCGTTGGGTTTAGCTGACCCTTCCCTCGGAAGTCGGAATGAATTTGTTTGGCTGACCGTGTCCAATTCCAACCCATCCAAAATTTCCATACCTATCCCCAACCATCAAGATTGAATGAGGAATGTTCCCCTGCATGGGTCTGGTTTCGATCACAGGATTGTCTATAGTACACTTCAGAGAATTAGACCCACACAAACTACTTAAAAAGAATTGGGCTCCAGTTTGTGTAATAAGTTAGAGAATTTGCACAATTTCTCAATTATCATTTCATTCGCGAGTAGCTGGATGTGTCCATGCCTTTCCTCATACCATATTAGTTCCCTCTGGCAGAGAGGATGATCAACCAGTCATAGGTTAACCCGGTGCACATGTATATGTTGACAATCATGATCAAACATGCACCAAGTTAATTCTGTTATTCTTTCTTCTCCAGGACACTTATAACAAGGAAATCATACTTTGCAATTATCGTGATGCTTGAGTATCAAGAGATTAATACATTCAGCGCAGATTACAGATCCCCTCAACGAGATGGGGCTTTACACCGACGAGATTCTCAGAATGAACTAGAACGCAAAAATCGGTAGAAGCTGCTAGTCAGAATCTTTTGAGATAATCTGCTTTATTCAACAAGCACAAGTCATGCCAAATAGGGACTCATTCTCAATGTAGTACTAGGAGAGAGCTCTGTACAGCTTGCAAACTAGTAGTAGTAACTATAAAAGGTACACACTCAACGGAAAGTCCCGGGCTCACAAATCTACCTCATCGGAACAAGGTAAGGTCACACAGACGTGCAGCACTGCACATGGTCAAAAACCTGAATGATCCGCTGAGCACTGTTTGCATGGAACCTCGCCATGGACTCTCAATGCAAGGTTTCATTCAATGGTTTTCAAAGTTCTCTTTTACGAATCAACATTGAGCAAATTTTGCCTATATGTTTAGTCACTTTTAGGAGGGTTGGGGTGACTAGCTAGGAGCAAAAAGTTTAGGAGGTGGGCTGGCTAAAAGCTTTGTCACTTTTAGGATGTCATGTTTGGATCCAAAGTGACTAAAATTAGCCATCAAAGTTTAGGAGGTGGATCCAAACACGAGTCCAAGGTCAATTTCATTTTGTTGATTCCAAAATGCCATGTCATCTAATAAAGTGATTCGAAACCATCAAAGAAATTAAAACAACGCCTTTCAATAGAAATAAGTTTCATTTTTTTTGTTTCATTGGTGCCCCCAATAGTGGGATGGAAATGTGTTTCAAATTAAGTGTTGGAAACCACGCAACATTACCCAGTTTTCTATAATCTGGTTTCTAAAAAAAATCTGGGTGAAGGTGTTTGGATCCTGGATTCTTAAAATCTAGAAACCCATTTTTAAGGTAGTTAATGACCGGCCTACCCTTTCTATATTAGGGTAAAGAAGTGGCACAAACTGTAATTATCCAAAAACATTCAAGGGTAGTGGGTCTTTTGGCAAATAAAATCACCTAAAAGCTGGGTTAGAATCACAACTTCAATGCCCCTGTGTGGAAATACAAGTTATTAATCGATTTGACCGATCTGGCCATTGCACGTTTTTTTTCTAAAAAGGAACAGGAGCGCTCCTTCATTTTGCAAACATGGTAGAAGCTGCAGTCATCCCGTGAGTGAGAAAAGTCTGTGAATTGATTTGACCGTGAGCCGCCCAGTGGTGGGTGAGTACCACGCATCATCCAGTGAGAATCAACGCATCGCCCCGTGAATTGCTCGAGCTGCTAGGTCACAACTTTCACACATACATTACTAGAAAGGAGTGATTTCCTCACTGCTTCAGTGCCCCTCCGTGGAAATTGTACAAGTTTTAATATAATCGATTTGACCGATCTGGTCATTGCACGTTTTTTTTTCTTTTCAAAATGAGCGGGAGCGCTCCTTCGTTTAAGATTGGAAATAGAAGTACAAAGTACAGTACATGTTTATTTGTTTCATACTACACAAAATGGGAAACACCGGTACTTCTAGTCCAACACACCATGACTCACTGATTATTATATCCTGGCACCTCTCTTGGCTTCATTTCCTCCTTGATCAGGCTCATTTCGCTTGCCCAGCAAACGCCACTTCTCTCGGCTTTAGTTCCTAATCCGGCGAGGATCCGGGGATCATCCCTTTTGAGTATTCACGCATCATCCAGCGAGCATCAGGGAGCACCGGATCATCCCTTGAGTACACAGACTCCCATGCCACAACTCTTGTAAGTAGATTGGACCGGTCACTGCCCTGTGAGAGAGCCTATCTCAAATCTCTCTCTCTCGCATATCCAGGAAAGCGGCATCCGAGGGAGGTGTCGTGCAACTTTACCATGACTATAAATGTAAAACCAGATGGTGCTGCATCTACAAACTAGAGGAATCACACTCTTCACAGTCCCCGCCCCTGGGCAATCCCTAGTTCGCTACTCCATTTATGGGTCTACCTCACTCTGCACATCCCCCGGGCAATCCTTGGTTAGGCCGTTGTGAACTTCTTGTACAGAGAAGAGACACACACACACACACACACACAGGCGAAATAGCCACCACCAAGTCACTCTTGTGGATTTCTGGATATCTCGTAGGGATGGAATATCCCCAATTCTCAAGCTGCCATCTTTTGCGAACCGGCTCGTAGTTCGGTCTGGCCGCCCAAGGCCGAGGACCTTGGCACCTTGGACGGCGGCTGTTCAGAGCCCGGTGAAGAAGCGCAGGTTGACCTTGTCGACCTTGTCGAAGCAGCGCAAGTCGATGATGAAATCTTTCCTTGTCTTCAGAGTTCTAGCTAGAGTTCAATGAAACATCCTTGCTGTCTTCGTTAAATAGTTCTATCAGATGTAGTTTGAGCATTTATATGTAACTACAATATAGAATTTAAAGAGTTCTATCAGATGTTCCCGTGTTCACCACTATTTAACAAGGGATGTTCCTCCTTAGTCGCAAAAAAACTAATAATGGATATTCTTGTATTCAGATGTACAAGCAAGGAATTGTCGATGTTTTTGGAGAACTCATCTTGAAACTAATAAAACTTCTTTATTCGTAAAAATCATTGTACATCAATTATGTACTATGTTGTAATTTTTGCATTCATATGAAACTAATCAGTGGTCGGTCAGTATCACCGCATCATCCTGGATTGACCCGTGAGCTGATTCTCATCCAGCCAGAATCAGGGGATCATCCATGAGTATCAACTTGTAGTTGTACAGACTACCAAGTCCCATGCGGCCATGCCATAACTTTCCGTGTTCAGATAAACGCGGATGTTCCGTTGTACAAAGCTTGCTTCCTCAAGAGATTCCCCTGCTTTTTACTGCGCCTACTTCCTTGCATCGCGAGAATTCTGCCCCAGTTCTCTGACTTCATTTTCTTCCCTCCGCGACCATGAGCAAAAGAGTCATACAAAAAATAGAGAGGAGTAATAAGCAGGGATCATTGTTGGTGATGGCGATTGCTTCCAGCTCCAGGTCATTCGGCGACGACCTTGAGATATCGATTCTCGCCCGAGTCCCCTACCATAAGACGCTTCTCAACGAAATGTACGCGAAAAAAGCCTGGCGAGAGCGGCTGTATTTGCCGAAGTTTCACCGTCGGTTTTGTAGCCTGCACTTGACGCCGCCACTCCTCGGCTGTTTCAGCAACGACTCCACCGAGGTGAGAACTGTCCCCACTTTTCCCTCTTTCGCCATCACTAGGGATTGTGATCCGAAGATCAACGGCATTGTTGGAAAAGGGGATTTCTTCCTCACCAAAGTGCTCAACCTCAGTAGTGAATCTGTTTGCTGGCATATCTATGACTGCATTGATGGATTACTACTTCTGATGAATCCAGCAGAGGGGAAGCTCGTGGTGTACAACCCAATGATGGGTTGGTTATCTGATTCTTTTTATGCTTGTGAGGAGAACACTGTGTCCAAAGATCACATAGGGATGCCTGAAGGGTACTCTCCCCGTTTGGTCTGCTCGGATGGGAACCCAAACTCCTTCCGGGTCATAGTTCTTGCGACCGACAATGGGTGTCAGGCACGAGTTGCGGTCTTCTCCTCGACCAAAATGAAGTGATCAGTTCATCCATGGTACGATGTCTCCCCGTTTGTTTGGCTGCAGTTTACGGACCTTGGCTCCATAGGCAACCAATTCATGTACTGGGGTGACATTGATCGCAAGTATCTACTGAAACTCGATAAAAAATCACTGAAATTCTCAACTATTCCGCTGCCGGTCGCACTGTGACACCAGGAATTGGTTCCCGCCTCTCCTAGACGAGTTTGTTATAGTTTCGGCGAAATAGAGGGCGGAAAACCTTGCATTGTTGCCGCACTATGATGTACTGTTTTATTAGAATCCTACGTTGTGTATTTGCTGGACTCATCAGCAGACGGATGTGCTTCATTTTGTAATAATTACCCTTAGCTTCGTCTGAACCAGATTGCGAAACAATGTCATCCCATGTATCAATTTCATATCATCTAAAATAACTTGCATTGAACAATGTCATTATTGACCTCATCAGACCGAAATAGAGCCCTTGCTAACGTGTGATGGTTGGTTGTTACAAAAGCTTAATGATCATCGTCACAGTACACCATTCGTAGTACAAGTCATTTTCGCAGCCTATATATACCAGATTCGCCCTCTCTCTCTTCACAATTTTTCTCGGTCTCATCCAATGTTTAGTAGCGCACGACAAGATCGTCCGGTGATTCAGCTCTGAGAACAGCGTATTGTCCGTTGCTCGTGTTCTTATAAAGGGATCCGTACTGGTTTATTAGAATTCGATGTTGTGTACTTGCTGGATCGAGCAGACGGATGTGCTGCATTTTGTAATAATTGCCCATAGCTTTTGTAAACAATGTCATCCCATGTATCAATTTCATCTAAAATAACTTGCATCAAATGAACTCAAACTGGTGGCCGTTCTAGTAACGTCTGTTGATAGAACTTTTAGAACACCGGATCGTTCGGGCACAGGTTCTACCGTGACCAGTCGATCTTCTGATTTGTGGCACCTTTATGCAACGTGTAGTGCTGCAATTTTTTCATATATGATATATCAGATTCGCCATCTCTCTGTTCACCCACTTTTATACTGCGCCTACTTCCCTGCATCGCTAGATTCCGCCCCCCTTCTCCAACTCGACTTTTTTCCGCCGCTGTTGGGGGATCGAAGGTCTTCGTGTGACGTATCGAAGCCCTCCAACGGTTGATAGAAGTGTCTTGGTTCTGGCGAAGCCCTCGAAGGTTGTCGACGCCTTCGAATCACCTCGCGAAGCCCTCCTTGCTCGTCGTCGCTGCCTTCTGGTTGGAGCGAAGCCCTCTTTCCTGGTCCGCGATGCCGGACGAAGGGGTTCCTGCTCAGGTTCCCTGCAGTTTGTTGCGCGAAGCTCTCCTTCACCCGCGATGCCGGGCGAAGGGGTCGAGTGATTAGAGAGGTTTGAGTACGGTGCGAATGATTCCTCCTTTGGCTCGTGGCCCGAGAAAACAGATGTCATTACAGGATCATCTCCCTCCATATTTATAAGTGGGAGAGTGATCATATTTACATGTATGCCATTGGCTGCCTTAGCACGGCTCTTAGCCTGATGGTTTGACTCGAGTATTGCTCCTGCGCTGTCTGCTTCTCCGTTTTGTCCTCGCCATTGGTTGTCGGTCTTCGCGTGGGTCGGGGGGGGCTTCGGTGTAGTCCCCAACATTAGCCCTAAATTGGTGATGTGTTATTAGCGTAACTAAAACCAGAAGCAATTTTATTTATCAATTTATGACTGCAACGTGCGCCTTTCTGACCCATACACGTGTCTTGTCGTTTTCATTCCGTACTTCTTTTCCGTTCCCGATAATCGCTTCCCTTCTATATATCTTCATCATGGGCGCGCTGTTCCTTCAATCGCATGCTTTGCGCGTCTTTTTTCCTTTGGCTATTCCAATTCCTTTCGCAGTAGGAGATCCCTTTCCTTCGTTCTTTTTCAAGATGTCTGGCAGCCGAAGGTCTAGCGAAGAGCAAGCTAAGAAGAAGCTGAAAACTCACAAGACGTCGTCGAAGGACTGCTCCGATAAGGCTATGAGTGAAGCTAATGTTACGGCTTTGAGTGCTGCTGTTCCTTCGGCGAATCAGCCGAAGACTTCGCATTCAGCGAAGCCTTCCTTTGCTTTCAAGCCTCCGGTGATTCGTTCCGCATTAGATTTGTTCTCTATTCCGGAGGATGGGGGTAGTAATTCTTCTGGGTCTAAAGCTCAGTCTGTCCCCAAGAAAGTCACTTCGAAGGGCTCTTCTTCTGTTGCAAAGGATATTTCTGCTTCTACAGTTGACGTTCGTGATGTCAGTGCCGCTGAGAAGGCCAAGATTCAGGACAAGGCTTTCAAGGGCGCTGATTCTGTTCTTGCTAAGTCTGGATCGAAGGCTAAGATCCAGGACAAGACCTGTGTTGATGGTCCTGATGTTCCTCCTGTTGCCCCTGTTCATAATGAAGGGGTAGCCGAAGCTTCTGCTCAAGGTTGTCTCTCATCTCTTAGTGTGGCTGGGCTTCGTCAAATTGCTGATAACTTGAGACCTCTTACAGATCGCTCCCAGGTTCAACTACCTTTGGAGCCAGGTGTTGTGCTTCGTGAGCCCCTTAGCCCCTCAGCAGGTGGTGATCTTTTCCTACACTCAGTCTTTGAAGCAATGCTTGGAGAGTTTCTCCCTTTTGACATGACTTTTGATTCAGTCGAAGCTATTGGGGGTTCTTTAACTCTTTGTGACGACGTGCCTTCGAACACCTTCGTCATGAGTACTAGGGCCGCTGCGTCCTTTGTTGCTGCTGCAGAGAGGCTTCGTTTTCCCCAGGTGGAGAATGAGCTCGTACTTCAGGGTGGTGATACTCTGTACAAGTCTTTACTATCTTCGCAGATGAAGGTAAGCGGTTTTAATTTTTGTTTTTTCTCAGTTGCTTGTTTTTCTAACTTCGCTCTTGCTTTCGTCAGTCGCTTGCTATTACCCAAGCCTCCCTTCGCCAGTTTAATGAGCTGACTCTGGCGAGGGCTGATCGGGACCGGCTTCGCAAGGATCTTTCAACTCTTGAATCTAAGATCAAGGAGAAATAAGATGCTCTTGCTCTTAGTGAAAAACGTGTGATAGATCTCTCTGTTGAGAAGGAGACCCTCGTCAAATCCACTGAAGATTTTAAGGCGAAGGTGGCTTCTCTAGAGAAACAGCTGGAGGATCTTGATTCGTCCCTTGCGGAGGCTTTGGAAGCCAACAGGGTCCTTCGCGGAAAAGTTGAAACCGCGGATCAGGAGGCGGCTTCTTTTGCTAAGGCTGAAGAGCTTCGCTTGTCTTCTCTTTGCAGCCACATTCAGGATGCTCTTATCTCGGTTGGAACTATTCCTGACCAGATCCCTGAGAACGCTTCGACTGAGCAGCGCCAGTCTTGGCTATCTGTCAATATTCCTTTCGTAGTGAAAGCTTGAAGGGCCTTCTCCACCAATGCAGTTCATCTGGCTATTCGGGATCTCCTCCATTCTCTTGATGTCGAAGGGAGCAATGCTTTGGCGAAGGTTGCTTCTGACGACTTCAAATTTTCAGCTGTTGATTCTACTCCCCGTCCTGTGGTTGAAGCTCTCCTGAAGGTCGCCAGTCATTTTGATGAATCCTTCTGGAACCGGGTGCAGTCTGTCGGTCGTCTGCCTCAGAGTGAGGTATAAACAATTTATTTTTGCTTCGAGAGAGGGGTTATATCATTCCTTCGAACTTGTATCTTGTTGAGAATTGTTGTAATATTGTTGTAGACTTTATGTTGTTTTGATTAATTTTTGCTTGGTTTTTGGACCTTAGGCTTCGTCTGATATTTCTTTGAGCGAGTTTGCTACTCCGAAGGCTTCTTCTGACTTGGTTTTGGGGAAATGTGTTGCTCCGGATTCATCATCTAATGTTTCCCTGAGCGAGTTTGCGACTCCAGAGCCTTCTTCTAGTGGCTTGATTCGCCGTGAGCCTCCAATTGAAGTTTTTAGTTCTCCTTCGAGGATTGATTTATCTAGTGATTCGAGTCCTTTGTCACCCGTTGAGGGAGGTGAAAGTTCTTTTTCTTTTCCTCCTGGCAGCCTTGTGGCTATTGGGAGAGTTTATCGCCCAGAGGCTGATGTTCCCGAAGGGAGTCGGGGTCGGAACAAACGAAGGCCTCGTGGTCACTGTCCACGAGGTAGTAGTTCTTCACATCGAGGTGCAGCCAAGAAGAAGAAGGGAGGGGACGTTTTAGATTCGTCTTCCTCCTTCTATGCAGCTTCGCATGTTGAGCGAATCATTTCGTCTGGGATAATAGATCCCATATTTCAAAGGCCTTATTCTCTTTCGAATGGATATAATTTTGATGAATTTAGTATTGTATGCGAAATGCTTTTAGAATTGGGCCTTATTGTAAAGCGTGAGCCTGACGATGGCTCTCCTTGATTGATGTCTGTGCTTAATAAAGCTTTTCTTTTGAAGTAGTCTTTCGGAGGTCTTTGCCAGAGAGAAGATTTCTTCAATATCATCCGAAGCTTTTAATGCTTCTTGCACGATGACCTTGTGTTTCCTTTGAGGAATGCAAGTTTTCGTGTTTTCGTTCTTTGATATTTGAACATTTTCATGTGAAGGATCGCGCTTTTTTCTTTTGCGAAGGTTTCTGTTTGCCAATACTTAGGTAGATTAAGCTTTCTTTGCTTATCTTTCCCTTCGGCTCTTGTCTGGAGTCTTTGTATCATCCCTCGTGATACATCGATCCAAACTTAGATTACACCAAATACTCAATTGGTGTGACCTTCGGATTCTGTAGGCTTTTGCCTGATATCGTTTTTGAGCTCGAAGCTTCGTTTCTTGAGCCTTGGCTCTTCTACGCCTCCCAGGAAATTGCTCTGGAATTTTTCGAGGGTAAAAAAGTAATTATAAAACTGTGTTACAGTCTTGGAAGGTGCCTCGTTAAAAAACCTCACATCCTTCGCAGGGCTACCCTCGTGAGGAAAAAGAGTGCACCCCCCGCAAGTTTTGTGCTTTTACATATAGCCATCGCGCGTGCTACCGAAGAGATGTCCTTGGTAGACACGGCTCATGCATTTCTGATATGTCATGGACAAGTTTTCTAGTCCGAAGATCTTGAGCTCTGGGGCCTTTTGCTTCCTTTGGACGAAGTGGACATTCTTCCTTCCAGGGGTTTCGCCATCTTCAATACTTCTTGCTTGGAGTTGGTCTCCGAGGACGCTGATCACAGAGATGGGACCAGGAATCTTCATGCATAGATAGCCCTGATGTATGGCTGCTTCAAACTTGTTAATGGACCCCCTTCCGAAGATTGCATTGTAAGGATAAACAATGTCAACCACATCGAAGGTCACATCTTCAGTTCTTGCATTGTCTCCTTCGCCGAAAGTAACTGGTAGGCTAATTTTTCCCAATGCTTGGATAACCTTTCCAGTGAAGCCGACCAATGGAATTCCTGCAGGTTGCAGTGTTTCATTTTCTAGCTTCATCTTTCTATATGTAGAGGCAAAGAGGATGTCAGCTGAGCTTCCTCCATCGACAAGTATTCTGAGTACATCGAACCCTTTTATATTTGCCTTGATGACCAGTGGGTCTGAGTGCGGTTGGTCAAGGTCCCTTGCGTCTTCTTTTCCGAAGGTGATGTGGACATGGGACCACTTAGTTTTCACAAACGGAGCCCTTGACGTCACGTTATGTACCCTTCGAATGTGTTCTTTTCTTGCCCTTCTTGAGTCTAGTTGCTGGGTCGATCCTCCGGAGATAGCGTTAATAGTTTGTGTGATATCCCGGCCCAAGGCTTAATAGGATTGATAGAATACTCATATCAGCAAGTTGCAACTTCTTTTCCGGGAGCTCATCTCGAAAGAACTCCGAGGTTAAGCGTGCTTGGCCTGGAGCGATGGGTGACCGACCGGGAAGTCCTTCCCGGGTGCACACGAGTGAGGACAAAGTGCGCAGAAAAGACATGTGTTGGTCTGTGGGGTCAGTCTTGACGTCCTAGATAGCTGCCAGGCGTAAGCGGGCCCGGCCTCGGGGAGGCGGGACGTTACAAATGGTATCAGAGCCGACCCTCGCGGTTGCACGGGCGCGTGTAGGTGCAGTTGCGCAGGCATGGGGCGTATGGCTGGTGTGGGCCCAGAGTGGTCACACAGCATGGCACATGCGCTGGCACTGGATGCACGGACGTGGCCCAAGAGGGGACGTTCCTGAATTGGGGTTGATCGACGAGGACGTCGATCTTCTAAGGGGGTGAGTATGTGATATCCCAGCCCAAGGCTTAATAGGATTGATAGAATACTCATATCAGCAAGTTGCAACTTCTTTTTCGGGAGCTCATCTCGAAAGAACTCCGAGGTTAAGCGTGCTTGGCCTGGAGCGATGGGTGACCGACCGGGAAGTCCTTCCCGGGTGCACACGAGTGAGGACAAAGTGCGCAGAAAAGACATGTGTTGGTCTGTGGAGTCAGTCTTGACGTCCTAGATAGCTGCCAGGCGTAAGCGGGCCCGGCCTCGGGGAGGCGGGACGTTACTGTTTGTCTTTGAGACGTGTAGCTTGTTTCTGTGCTTCTTCCATTGTTTTGCTGGTTTATTTCTGGAGGCGGTGGCAGCGCTGCCAGGCTTTGAGGTTGAGAGTACGCATACTGCTACGCCTGATACGAAGCTTCTCTTGGATAGTTAACAACATGATTGACAGAGTGCGAAGGGTATGTTGACATTGGGTTCCCTTGAGACCAGTTTTCACGATAGTTACTCGTGTGTCTGATGGCCTTCTTCGCCTCTCTTTCTGCGGTCCATTCCTGTTTGAATTGTTGCAGATTTCGGCACTGCTTTGTTGTATGGCCTTTTCCTTCGCCATGCAACTCGCAGTATGGAGCGCGAGAACTGCTTCTCTGATTGTTTTCTCTGTTTTTGTCTTCGCCGTCTCTATCATGGTTGCTTCGCTCTTTCCCTCTTTCATCGTCTTTGGTTCTCTTTTCATCGCCCCTTTCTTCTCTGTTTTCGAGGTTGTGTATCCTTCGATTGTTATGACCTTTCGAATTGTCTCTACTATCATCGTGCCTTCTGCTTCGACTCGCTTCCTTTTCTTCTTTATACTTCTTCTCATCTTTGACCAGCTGGGATTGCTTCTTTTCGTCTTCTTTTTTCCTTCGGAACTCATCGTCTGATCTCGCGTATTTCTCAAAGGTGTCCAACAATGCGAAGATGGTTTTGGGTCTCTTCCTTGTTAGTGCAGAATGGAAAGGGCCAGCCCTCAAGCCTTCCGTTAGTGCATCAATAACGGTTGAAGCCCCTACATCTTTTGCTCTTGATTTTATTTCTATGAACCTCTGCATGTACTCCCTTAAGCCTTCGTCTTGTTTCTGCTTGCATGAAAATAGCCTTCCCTGATGAATTTCGGATGCTTGGAAGCCTTGGAAGTTGTTTATGAACTCTCTTCTCAATTCGGACCAAGAATTAATCGATCCTGGTTCGAGAGTGGAAAACCATGTCTTCGCTACTCCTTCGACAGCCATGACCAAAGCTTTGGCGTATGTTGAGTTTGTTCCTCCGCCCGATTCTACTGCGGCTTTGAAAGACATGAGGAACTCTCTCGGACATGTTTTTCCTTGGTACGCCTTTATCTTTGGCATTTTGAAATTGACCGGCCAAGGTTCGCTCTGTAGCTCTTCGCTCAAAGGAGAGTTTTCGTTGTAGATGATGCATGGCTGGCTGTCCTTGCCAGAGCTGCTTACTTCGTACACCATCTTGTGCTCGGTTTGCTTGCGAGGCTTGTGATGCGCGTCTTGTTCTTGCTTCCTCAGATTTTCCATTTCTTCATTGTATTTGTTTAACTTACTGTCCATTTCGTTGATCTCTTGTTGGGCTTGCACTATTTTTTCGAGCATGTCTTTTTTCAGCTTCGCTGTCTTTTTGATGATGGCCAACTTCTTCTCTCTCTCGATTCTTTCTTGCTCTATAATGCGAAGCCTTTCGGTTATGTTGCGTGTTTCGTCGTCCTCCTGCTGGAAGCTTGCTGCTTGAGATGTTTCAGCGTTGTTTACTTGCATGGCTTTTAGAGCTTCTTCTTTTCTTGCCACCTCTTCGGCTCTTGCTATTTCTTCTGCTCTTGCAGCTTTGTCCCACTCTTCTTGCTCTCTTGCTGTTCTGACTTCTGCTTCCTTCGCTAGCCTCTCGTTTTCGGCTTCGGTTTCTGCGCGTTGTGTGTCGCTGACGTTTGTTCTCGGCTTTGCCTTGGCCATGTTGATCGTGGTCGTGGGTTCAACCCGCGTGACGGCGCCAAATGTTGGGGGATCGAAGGTCTTCGTGTGACGTATCGAAGCCCTCGAACGGTTGATAGAAGTGTCTTGGTTCTGGCGAAGCCCTCGAAGGTTGTCGACGCCTTCGAATCACCTCGCGAAGCCCTCCTTGCTCGTCGTCGCTGCCTTCTGGTTGGAGCGAAGCCCTCTTTCCTGATCCGCGATGCCGGATGAAGGGGTTCTTGCTCAGGTTCCCTGCAGTTTGTTGCGCGAACCTCTCCTTCACCCGCGATGCCGGGCGAAGGGGTCGAGTGATTAGAGAGGTTTGAGTACGGTGCGAATGATTCCTCCTTTGGCTCGTGCCTCGAGAAAACAAATGTCATTACAGGATCATCTCCCTCCATATTTATAAGGGGGAGAGTGATCATATTTACATGTATGCCATTGGCTGCCTTAGCACGGCTCTTAGCCTGATGGTTTGACTCGAGTATTGCTCCTGCGCTGTCTGCTTCTCCGTTTTGTCCTCGCCATTGGCTGTCGGTCTTCGCGTGGGTCGGGGGGGCTTCGGTGTAGTCCCCAACAGCCGCGACCCTAAAGAGGAGCCCTACAAAAAGTAGAGGGGACTAACAAGCAAGGATCATCGTCGGTGATGTCAACTGCTTCTGGGTCACTCGGCGACGACCTTGAGGTATTGATTCTCGCCTGAGTCCCTTGCCATATGATGCTTCTCAACGCCATTTACGCGAAAAAAGGCCTGGCGAGAGAGGCTGTATTCGCCGAAGTTTCGCTGTCGGTTTTGTAGCATGCGCTCGGCGCCGCCACTCCTTGGCTATTTCTGCAACGAAATCCACAAGAGAGCACTGTCGCTACGTTTCCCTCTTTCACCATCACTAGGGATGGTGATCCGAAGATCAACACCATTGTTGACAAAGGGGATTTCTTCCTCACCAAAGTGCTCAACTCCAGTAGTGAATCTGTCTGCTGGGAAATCTGTGACTGCACCGACGGATTACTACTTCTGATGGATCCATTAGAGGGGATGCTCGTGGTGTACAACCCAATGACAAGTTGGTCATCTGGTTTCTTTCATGATTTTGAGGACACTGCAGTCGAACAACAGTTTGCGACGCAGTACAGTCCCCGTTTGGTCCGCTCAGATGGGAACCCAAACTCCTTCCGTGTCAGTACTTCTTGTTGATCCCGCTGGGACTAGGGTACGGACTGTGGTCTTCTCCTCCACTGAAATGAACTAGTTAGTTAAACCTTGGCAACAAGTCGCCCAGATTGGTTGGCTGCCATTTAAGGACATTGGATCGATCGGCAACCGGTCCCTGTATTGGGGTGATGTTGGTCGCAACTCTCTACTGATACTCGATAAAGCATCACTGGAATTCTCCACTATTCGGCTCCCGGGCGAACTGCGATCGGCAGATTTTGCTCCTCCCTCTCGTAATCCAGTTTATTATGGTTTCGGAGAACTAGAGGGCGGAAAACCTTGCATTGTTGCGTCACGGGGAACATACCTTGTAGTGTTTGTGCACGGAAGTGATCCCAACGGGGTTGAACGGTGGGTGCTGAGAAATTCCGTTAACCTGGCCGATCAACTCAGGGAGCTGCTACCAAAAGATAGGGATGACGAGGATGATCATCTTGTTACTGATTTCTATTTCCATGGAATCACTCAGGAAACTGTATTTTTTGATGCATTGTATTCTGGTGGCTTTGGAGAACCTCACTGGTGCCTATCCATACGCCTGGATACAATGAAGCTGCAGAAGCTCTTCAGGAAGGCTACTCGTACTTATAAATATCCGTACTTCATCGGGTGGCCTTCTAGCAACATTGATGACTGGGTTGATTATAAAAGGATATACTGTTGTATTAGGATTCTATGTTGTGTATTTGTTGGACTCATCAGCAGAAGGATGTGTGTTTTGTAATAAGTACAAGCTTCGTCTGAACCAACTTCTGAACAATGTCATCCGATGCATGAATTTCGTCTTATCACTCATAACTTGCACCAAACGTTGTCATTATTGACCTCAGCGGATTATACTCGCTAACAATTTTCCACGATTTCGTTCAAGGTTTGGTAGCATGAGCACGAGTAGAAACTGGAAACTGTTGCCTGGATCGTCCCGTGGTCGATTATTTAGAACCGAGGATGGTCCTGGATCGAGCATTTAGAGTCGAGAATCGTCCCATGATCGAGCATTTAGACCCTAGGATCGTCCCGTGATAGAAGATGTTGAACAGGGGATCGTGTCGTGTTTGGAATAGCAAATATGGTCAATTCCTTCATACCTTGTGCAATACAATTTTCTACGAAAAATACAATAACTTCCAAACAATGTCATCCGATGCATGAATTTCGTCTTATCACTCATAACTTGCATCTAACATTGTCAATATTGACCACAGCGGATTATACTCGCTAACAATTTCCACGGTCTAGTTCGAGCTTTGGTAGCACGAGTAGAAACTGGAAACTGTTGTCTGGATCGTCCGGGGATCGATTATTTAGAACCGAGGTGGATCGAGCATTTAGAACGTGGGAATGTCTAGTGATCGAGCATTTTGAACAGGGGATCGTCCCGTGATTGAGCATTTAAAACAGGGGATTGTCCCGTGATCGAGCATTTAGAACAGGGGATCGTCTTGATCGAAGATGTTGAACAGGCAAAGTGGCAAATATGGACAGTTCCTTCATACGATCATCCAATGTTGTAGGATCGCCGTTGCCTGCATTCTCGCATGGCCTTTCTATCCTCTGAGTAGAGTTAACAATACAATCCAATCGAATACATTATTACTTTGTCTAAAAAGATACAATTACCTTGTCCAATACAATTTTCTAAGAAAAATACAATAACTTTGTCAACAACAGATACAATTACCTTGTCCAATACAATTTTATATGAAAAATACAATAACTTTGTCAACAACAACAACATAGTCTTTTGTCCCAAGCAAGTTAAAACCTTGGGAATAAAATTTTTCAGCACTCGGGAAAAAAATACTCTGTCCACAAATTAAAACTGCAAATGTCCGAACAAGAAAGGAATGTACGTCGTACGACCAATGCATCTCTCCCGTTTCTTCTCTCCGAGTCAATGTACCTCTCGATCATCCGCGGCCGAAGTAGTCGTCACGGCAGCCACCTTGGAGTTGGTGTAGGTGTTGGTGTCGGGGATACGGTGGCCATTTTGCACCTCTGCCGCCACCGCTAGAAGGTCGAGGCACGGAATATTTGCGAGTGCCGGTCGAAGGGGTTGAACCACGGTTTGAGTAAAGCGATATTGGTTTTCCTGCCGCCTCATTAACTCTGCCATTATCTTCGTTACGTTCACGCATCCTATTAAGCTGCCTAAACCTCATGATCCAGTGCTCAACCAAACTCATGTCTTCTTCCTTTCATTGTTGAACCAGTTTCACCAACTTTTTCTGACCTGTCACCCTCATTCTCATGCTATCAGTGTCTGGCTTGACTGCAGGCGATGTCACAGTTGAACGAATGTCGACGTCATCGCTTTCACTCGCAACATCCAACACAATCTCTTGGTTTGGATTTGGCAGTTCAACTTGGAGGTCAGGCTGACTACCTCCAGCACACTGATCAGCTATTGGGGTTGGGGGCATGTCAATGGCTTGAATCATGTCCCTCTGGCCACGGCGTCTGCCTCTTAGTGAAGCAAGTGTGTATGGGGGGAAAGCTGATGATGAAATCTTGTACTTCTCTTCGTACATTCGCTTCCTCATCTGACTTACAAAGAACGAGATGAAGTGAGCGTACGGCAGCTTTGGGGATAAGAACATCCCATCAAAGATGACATCCTCAATCTCAGAAAGTAAAAAGTCCACAATGTCGAATGCTTGGCCAGACATGATGCAAAGCAGAAGCCATTGCTGAAGAGAAGTGATGGTCTCATCATTGGGGATCCGTAGTAACAAGGTCCTCCTTAGTGTCCTGTGAACCACCTTTGACTCTGGGTTAAGCAAGGTAGGCGTGCGGTACAATGTTCCAACAGTCAGGGATTCACCAAAAAGGGTAATCACCTCCTCGTCTGTAGGGAAGTTGGCACCGACCAAAGCACAGCGAGGTGGGCGTGCATCTTCATACACTATGTTATGTAGACACCTTCCGGGGTGAAGATCAACTCCGAGAAGGACAGCTAGCTCCTCTCTTGTGATTGTGCATCTATGATTCTCAAACACGAATGAGATAAAACTTCGGTTAATAGGAACCCAAAGTGTAGCATAGAAAACTTGGACCTATTCCTCAACATATCTGATGTGTTGTGAAACTAAATCACTTAGTCCCTTGAATCTCAAAGTATGCAGAGATGTTGCCCCCCGAGGCTCTCTTCAGAACTGCCCAATCCACTATCCTATGTCCAAACAACCTGACTTTCAACAGATTCCAGGAGTGCATCAAACTCTTCTGAGTAATAGTCAAAACACCAGTGTCTCCTCCAAACCAATCATCTTTTGGTACATTGCGTAACCTTCCGATACTCATACTGCTAAAGCCCCTCAGATCCATCTACGGCTCATCTTCAGCTGGGGAGTTGTTCTTCTTGTTCGGTGTACTCCTCATCGTCGGGACCAGAAGTATGCTCACTAAAGCGATGACGTTGATCCCTATAACCCTCCAGAGACATCGTCGCTCGAGGCCTCTTGTTCATAGATCTGCCTCTCTGCCTCGTTTGGGGACCAGAATATGTCTGGGCATGACTACCACAGGCATCTTCCCTGATCGCTGGTTGTTCCCAACAAGGGCAGCAATGGCGGAGCGTGAGGAACTAATCACATATGATGTTTGTCTCAGAATTTCAAAGAATAGTGGCAAAAAAAACTTGCGGTACTTATGGCTCGAAAAAGGAAAAAAAAACTTGGTGTCTCACCACTGCAGAAGATGAAGATGGCGATGTGGGAACCACCCAGCGTAGATCACCGGCAGCAGACCTCGGATTTGCGAAAACATGGTGGCAAAATGCTAGAGCGCGTCTTGTGACCGGGGTGTCGAATCTGCAGAGGACGGCGGCGGTGAATCTCTATTCCCAAGGGCCTGGGTTCGGCGATCGGAGGAGAGACAAAGTGGTGAGGGAGAGGCCGGCCGGTGCGGTGGCGGCGCTGATGAGAGGCGGAGTGAACGAGCACCGCACCGACCTATAGACATGGGAAAGGAACCAGGGCCGATCCCAATCCGATAACGCTCGGACAAGTTGTGTACTGTACATGGGCTGAATTTCCCCCCTTTTTTTCATAGTACATGGGCCATTCGGTACAGAATTTGAATTGGCTCCACACGTCAGGCAAGATTCCCCGTTAATGATGAAAACTGCCTGACGTGTGGGTCCTGATGTTCTGACTAGGATGCATGTGGGTCCGCTATGCGCTTTAGGATATGCGGCGGGTATAATCCCCTAAAATAATTGACACTGTTGACTTTTACTATTCAAACTTTGACCATATTTTTTTGGTAATGCATAATTAAACACTCTTAAGTATATCATGATGCTAAAGTACTATCTACAATACATCCATCAATCATGTGTTTATCTTGTGTAATCAAGTATTTTAGATGTAATTGAGTGGTCAAACTACGAACAGTAAAGTCAACGCTGATAATTATTCAAAAACGGAGGAAGTATATAGTGACGAACACTGCCTGACGTGTGGGTCCACAATATGCTGACTGGGATGCGTGTGGGTCCGCCATGTGCTGATTTATTTTTTGAAGGAAATACGCCCACAAAGGGCTATTCATCACATGCAAGAAAATTTCATTAGGATATGAGTGAGCACAATTTTAATGACAAATAGTACTGCCTGACGTGTGGGTCCATAATTGTCACACCCGGTTTTAACGACCAAAACCGAATGCATCTGTATGCGTGCCCAGGATCAATTTTCACGCACAGAGGACAATATATGTGATAAAAGAACAATATCTTTATTAAAACGATAACAGTATTACAAGAATGACCAAATGGTCTAATAGAAAATATTACATTGCAGCGGAAATAAATCTAAATCGTTGGCGTCCTTCTTCAACTCCACAGGAAGTCGACCGGAAGACCGCATGCCTAGAACATCACTTCTCCACCTTCGAGTACTCCTCGATGTCTTCATTCACTGAGCAACAAACAAAAGGTGGTTTTGGGTCCGCGTGAGTACATAAAGTACTCAGCAAGTGGGGGAAAGTATGACATGTTGGCAAATAACAAGAAAGGCTTATATGGGTTTATTTGCATAAATGCGATTGATATATAAAACATTTTATAAAAGCAGCTCCTATTTACTACGTGATATATCTCCATACGGCCAAGGTTACTCCACCTTGCCAAGATAAAGGGTTCCAACCACCCTGTACGCCTCTACAGGTTACTCCACCTGTACCCAATCACAGTTACCCCACTGTGATTGCCCATCCAACCAGTCCCAACTAATCGTGTGAGGGTCCATGCCGCTCTTGACCGTGAGCACGGCTGTCATGACAGTTTTCACTCTGCAGAGGTTGTACACATTTCCCCATGAGTTGTGATTTCATCCCCTGTTACCAGGTGGACTAAAGTCTCCCTTATGCCATGCCGGCCAAGCACATGCACACTTCCTTAGGTGTGCGGCCAGGAGATCACAACAAGGCTTTTCCACAGCTTCCTCCAGTTTGTACGTGCCCACTAAGGTTCCACCGATAGGGGAAGTATAGCCTTGACCCCTAGAGGCCCCCACTTGTGCCAGATGGTTCTGAGGAGTAACCCTCCTGTCCCCACACATCTCTCTCCCGACGATTCCAGCATACCCGCCTTCCTCGCACCACCATTTGGCACGCACAAAACTGGTCTCCACAATGTAATACGCCAGGCCGCGCCCATTCTTGGACTCGTGGCTGTACGGTTTTCATGGGTGGTCGCTCCACGAACCGGTCCTTAGATTTAGGTGATCAACAAAACCAAGGGACTGCTGGTAACCCCTGCACAGTCCCCGAGCTGCCGGTAACCCCAGCACAGCTCCCAAACCATAATCACCCAAATCCCTAAGCTCCAATCATGTTGCTAAAGATTACCATTTACCCTCATGTGACGGAAGTTCAATTAATCAGGTTAACATTCCCAACCCAAGACACAGCAAGGCTAAGCAATTCTACCTATTAACAGTAAAGGAAACTAGAGCGACAAGGAATGATATGGAAATTCTAGTCAACCCTACAAATAGGTTCGCATTCATTGACTCAAGCATGCAATTTTGTAAACAAAACAGTTTATAAGCTGGGATACAAAATGCATCAAGGACACTTGCCTGTTTAGTTTAGTTGCTCAGTGATTGTTTTCTTGACCTTCATTGTCTTTGTACGATTCCTGAGCGTAATATCCTAATCGCGCAAACATGAAAACAAACATACATTAAATATACAATGCAGGGGATAAAACAGTAAGAAAATGGTTTAACAAGGCTATGGTTCGATAGGTTAGGTTGTAACGAGAATCTGGGAGCAAGAATAACTTAGTTTGGAGTTACGGAACAAAAGATATGATTATGGAAAGGTTATGATGTTAAACTGAGGTAACAACTGAATTTCAGGGGCTTACACGCAAGATAGCAGAGGCTGCAAGAATTGTCAATTTGATTAACTAATAAAACGGGCTATAATGCACAAGGGTGGTCGGCAGGACTGTACACAGACAGCATGAACAAAATGTGCATGTTCCCGATGATTGGCTGCACGATTTACAAAGAGGCTTAAACAGAAATGCGCAAAATTATGTGGCACATAATGGAGGCATGATGGTTTGGACAGAACCTTACAGGAATCAGAGATCGAGCCACTTAAACACAGAAATGTTGTGCTGCGACAGTTGCCAGAGAAATTGCGTTCCTGGACCAATGGACTCAGATGTCAAGGCGATCTTCAGTGGAAAGAAAGATTATTTGCTGAGACACAATTTGGTATGGTCGGTGCATCATACAAACGAATGTACAAGCGAGAACAGTGACAGGTTTACCGTATCGCGTGCTGCGCACATCCAGAAACGGGCGCAGAGGACATGGCAAGGAAGATCCTGGTAGCTTTGGGACCCCATTGGCTGCGATATCTGGATATGTTGTGGAGAACAACAGGGCGCACCTCCTGGTACGATTTGGTAATGATTCGCTGGACGGAGCGCCGGGAACGCAGATGCCAATTAGAGGTCGCGCGGCTGGGCGCGAACAAACAGGGATCAGAGGGGATGGCGTTCATGGATTCATCGCTTTGGATCTCAAAGCAACCTCCTGTGACATGAAAGAGAACGGGGTGGAACACAGGTTGGCATGATTTGTGCATCAAGGAAGGAAATATACTGGCTGGAACAAGATTAGTATTACCAAGGCGCTTGCAGGGCAGATCCAGAAACAGGAGTGGGGGTCAAGGCGAACACGAACCTGGTAGCTTCGGGATGCGCCTCGATGTGATATTTGGGTATGCTGTATAGAACATCATGGCGCACTCGCTGACAGAATTTGGGACCATTCTGTTAGCTGGATCTCCGGGAACGCTGATGCAAACAGAGGACGCCGCTGCTGGACGCGAACAGACAGGCAGAGATGATGGCGAATCAGATTCCTGATACATCGGACCTCCTCTGGCCGTGATTTTTGGATATGCTATAAAGGAAATCAAGGCGCACCTCACTACGTAAGAAACTGTCATATGTGACGATAAATAGGTGACGGGCAATTGTGGCCCGTTACCTAAAATAGATGGGTGACGGGCTATATCAAAGTCCGTCACCTATTACTCTGCTCAACTATAACTTTCCAAATAATAGGTGACGCATATACATGTTGTCCGTCACCTATAACATAGCCATCTAATAGGTAACGGACATTGTTGTTGCCCGTGACCTGTAGGGCAGCAAATAGATCACGGGCGTAGACATTGCCCGACCCGTACCCTAAAATGTCCCCTCACTTTCTCTCTCTTCACCGGATCGGACCCGAAATTCCTATTCACTACAGTTTTCTGTTCCAGCTTTCGGGTTCCCCACCGACACAAACACCTTATCCTCTCCCCTGCCGCCTCCTGGCCGCCACGGGCGCATCGCCGGCGAAGCCCAAGCCTCCCGTCGTCTGCGGGGGCACCCGGCTCGCCTGCGCGCCGGCCGCGGCGCCTGGCGCGCGCTGCACTCATGGTGGTCGCCGCAGCAGATGGGGTTCGTGGGCAGACCTGGGCCAGCTCGGCGCTCACCGGCAACTCCACCTGCCTCGACTCCGTCGACCAGGCGGGCCAGACGAAGCCGGCCAGAGGATGGTGGTGGCCGTGGCACAAGCCGTCAGGAGGACTCCGCTCCTGCTCCGGCGCCCTCGCCGCCGCTCGCTGCCCGAGGGGCCGCTTCATCTCGACCGCGTAGGTAAGTCATCCCCACCATCCCCGTCTCCATCCGATTGTCGTGAATCTGAGTGTGTGTTCGAGCAGCAGCCTTGCCATGGGAAACACGGTCCCGACGGCCAACACTGCCTCCTCCTCCCTCTCCTGTGCATGCAAAGTGTTTGTGAGAATGCTTGGTTACCATGTAAGTACAGGCATGAGAGTGGCCAAATTGCAGCAGCACGACAGCACCACATGCACAGCAGACGCCCTACACCTGTTCGATAAAATGTGCTTAAGACCTCTACTGATCTGCAGCGTTAGGCCTATGTTGCTATTCTACTTCAAAAGGTCTGGTTCCACAGCCAACTTTGACGAGTAGATTTTGCCGGATCTAAGTGAATTGTAGGTTATGTATGGTACCTTGTTAAAAGAAAAAGCTTAAAATCTTGAAAAGGCAGCCAGTATTGGGGAAAATATTGCCCATTAACCTTGTTCTGCCCTATCCTTCTTGCAGAAAAAGAGAGGTCAATAAGAAGGTCCTCAAGGTGCCAGGAATTTAACAGAAGGTGAGAGATCTCTCTCATTTCAAGCTCCCCCGCGGAGGCTATTGTATTGATCTGTTCATACGAATAATCAAAAGTGCATATTCTTGCTACTGTACCATTATGGTATTTCTTTTAGTTCCTATTAGTTTTGCCTCAAATTTTCCTGACATAATCACCACATCCTGTTGTGTGTGCTACCAAATGCTGCAAATAATAATGTTGCAGAGCAGAGAGATCAGATATTCCAAGTAGCATGATATGTGGAAAGCTGTTAGTCTTGCACTATTTATGTGATTATCTACCAGGTACACAACATGATGTGTCTCATGTGAGGCATCTTAGCAAGCAAGTCTATTTCACATCTACTTTTGATTTTATCTTATTGAAATACTGGCAACTTTGGCATGGAGTAATGCCCATGTCTATTTCTTTTGTCTGTTAGCAAATGAACTTATGCATGCTTTCTGTGCTATCTATTACAGGGAAAGAAAAACATCATGTATAAGAAGCAGCAGGTGCCTCCGTCATAGGATCCAACAGCAGCTGCCAGTGACCAGAATCCAGGCTTCCCGAGACAGAAGATGCAGGTGATGAGTCCTCTACAGAAAGTTAACTCTTCTTCCTCTTCGCATTCTGCCATCTGTGCTTGTTGTTTTGTTTTCTGAGACAACTAATCTATGCATGAAAGTAATTTGTAGCAACCCAATTATCTGAAGATATCAATTCAGTTTTGTTCTATAAAGGTGGTGAAGCAAATCCTTAACATTTTTTTATGTTAACTATACCACTCTGCTTTGAGTTCAATAAATTTTGATCGAGTTGCATTTATCCCCGATTAGTTTTTATAATGCCGTTTTGAGCAATAGGCATACTAGCTCCTCCAAAGTGAATACATTAGTGCGTACACTGATTGCTCATACTAGTTCATTGGTGCTCCTCCAAAGTGAATACATTGGCGTGCCTTTGTTCTGCCGATACAGAGTTGCATACACTGATTGAGCTGTCTTAGGATACCTTTCTCTGCATCTCTACTGTACCTGATACCTGTCTTAGGTGCACCACTGGGTACCAGGATCTCTCCACGATGCTTTACATACGAAAACAACTGAATCTAGTGAGTTATCTTTGGCTGCTCCACTGTATTGCCTCTCATTTGGAATGACATTTGACGATGTATCTCAGACAAGATATAGTCTCTGGCTTTTAACCTTAACTACTCTTGTAGTCTTGTGTCTCCCTAGTGAAGTGATCATTCTGCATGTTATCATGTGTGCTACTGACGATGAGCTCCAAGTCCTGGATGCATTGAAGATGCGTAATAGTATACCAAGAGAAGAGTTCAGATGTCATTAACTGCAAGTATACCTTATCTATGCAGACCAATGGTACATATTAGGATGATAGAACTAGCAGGTTTGAGATAGCAGGTGTGAGTCGTGTGACATTGGAAATATATGTCATTCCAGGATCAACTTATTTGTTATTGTCTTTCAATGGGTTGGATAAAACACTGAGCTGATTTGAGATTATTTTGTCAGTCTGTATCTGCCTTGTTTGACACTCTGACTGGTCTAAATATTTCTGGTTTTTGTGAGGCAATTCATAATTTGCATTTTGCTCCACCCTAACTGGAAACAGTAATAGCCCCACACTGATTGTCTTTGTTCTGAATTTCAGGTAACAGCATCTGAGGTTAGGAGAGAGTCTGTCCATGTCTAGTCTTGGTGAGAATTAATGCAACTCTTAGCATCTCTGCCATGCCTGTAATGCTGCAGTGTAAATCTTGAATATTATTCTAGTGATAGGTTTAGAGATGATGTACCAAGTTATAGATTGCCAAAAGTGTTGTAAAGAGCATAATTTATTGGATATTTTGTCTCATATTTATACAACTTTTCAGATGTTCTTGTTTTGAACCTGGATGAACAACAGTGGCGTTTACTGTAAATAATTCTGTTTTCTTTTTTTTTTAATTTTTTAAATAGCAATAGGTGACGGGCAACATGAGATGCCCGTCACCCATAACCGTATACAGGTGACGGGCAACATGACTTACCCGTCACCCATAACCTCATATAGGTGACGGGTAACACATGATGCCCGTCACCTATGACTTTTAATTAGGTGACGGACATATGCCCGTTACCTTTTCTATGGATATTAGTGACGGCGTAGGGGCGACAGGCCTCGTACCTGTCACCTATGATGGTCTTTGCCCGTCACCTATGACCATTTTTCACGTAGTGCCTGTGGGTAAAATTGCGGAGCATTTCTTTTGTTGAATCATCGGGAACGAAGATGCCAATCCAGGGCGTCATGGCTGGTCGAATCTGGCAGCAGAGAAGATGGAGAGGAACTCGACCCTGGAGCTTGGGACTGGATATGACGAGGTAGAGGAGGTCATCAGCTTGGCCAAGGGGCATCCAGGCATGCCTTTATAGGTCTAGAGAGGGAGGAGAAAGGCCAGGGAAGGGAGGAGTGCGGCTGGGAGTGAGCAGAAACTGCAGCAATGAAGGAGGACTGATTCATGGCCATTAGAGCAGCAGTTTTGTCTCCTTTGATTTAATTGATGGAGAAAGAAATGGGGAACCAATTTTTATCCTTATTGGCCGTGTGTGTGCTGCTGTTGGACAGGTGCGGCTGGGTTCTTTTGGGTCTGGATACGAGGTGTTTGGCCTAGATAGGCTTGGGATTTATTTCCGAAATTCTTTTCCCCAGTTTTGTAAACGAATAAACAAAATAAACCATTTCAAATGAATTCGGGAATCAAATAAAAGGATAGAAAATTTAGGAAAAATGTTTTTGAAAACTTTCAAACAAACCAAGATTTGCTCATTCGAAAATTTTAATAATCAAGCCATTTTAAATAAATCTTTGAACTAAAATAAAAGAATCATTTGAGGCAAACATTTGATAAGACAAAATAAATTCAATTGAAACAAAAATTACGAAAAACCTTTGAAAGTATTGAAAAATGGCAGTTTAAGTTGAAAACGGTTCACATCCCAAAATACGAAATTTTGGGGTGTGACAATAATATACTGACTGGGATGCGTGTGGGTCCGCCATGTGCTGATTAGGATACGCCTGGACACAATTTTAATGATGAATAGTGCCTGATGTGTGGGGCCATAATATGCTGACTAAGATGCGTGTGGGTCCGACATGTGCTGACTAGGATGTGTGTGGGCATATTTCCCTATTTTAATGACGAACTGTGCCTGACATGTGGGTCCATGCTATGCTGACTGGGATGAGTGTGCGGGAAATCCTCTAGCAAAGGACGAATTTTGACTGACGTGTGGGTCCACAACATGGTGACTAGGATGCGGGGCGGCGAAATCCCCCTCCGGCGACGAATGTGTGGGTCCACCATTTGCTGACTAGGATGCGGGCGGGTGAAATCCCCCCCTCCTGTGACGAATGTGTGGGTCCACCATGTGCTGACTAGGATGCGGGCGGGCGAAATCCCTCCTCCGGTGACGAATATGTGGGTCTGCTCATGTGTTGACTAGGATGCGAGCGGACGAAATCCTAGAATGAACCATAGTGACGCTTAGTTTTTGTCATAAACAACATGACCAGTGGGTCCGAAAGGCAACAGTGACGCCTTTTCGTCACCAAATGGGTGTGTTTTGGCATTCTTAGTGACGAAACACCGAAACGTCATAAAAGTTGGCCGAAAATGGGAAAAAAACCCCAAAATAGTGACGGAACTACAGTAAAATCGTCATTAATCAACAAATCTGTACTAGTGTAACTTAGAATTGATGCTTTCGAGACTCTTATCATTGGCAGCAAGCTTCTTGTTGATAGACTCATTGATCTTAGCTTGGCCATAAACTAAATCTTTCAAGTATGGCTGATTGTTGTAACCAGAAAAATTGTTACCTCCTTGATATTATGGACGGTTTTGATTGAAACCTTATCCACCGTTTGGACGATACCCATTGTTGTTGTTGTTCATGTAGCATGCTTCTTCTTGGGTATGATTTGGGCAATTGACCCCCATGTGGCCAGTGTTGCCACATTCCTCACACGTCATGTGAGAGTCAACGGCACGAACAGTGCCGAATTCCTTGAAATCGTCCAAACGATTAAGAAGTTGTTCAACCTTGGCGGTGAACATATCAACTTCCTTCATAGGGTGCACGCCTTTAGAGCGTGTTTGGAGTCTTTCATCACTCCACCCTTGATTTGAAACCATCTTCTCAATAAGTCTTTGGCTTCGTCAATAGTTTTAGAGAAGAAACCTCCTCCAGCAGCGGCATCCATATGTCCATGGGTTGTTGGTGTCAACCCATTGTAGAAGTGTTGAAGAATGAGCCATTCTTCCATTCCATGGTGTGGGCAGGCGGATATGTATTCTTGAAACCTTTCCCACGCCTCAGCGATAGATTCATTACTTGATTGTTGGAAGCTTGATATTCTTCCTCGAAGGGCGTTGGTTTTGCCCAACGGGAAGAACATAGAGAGGAACGCAGATGAGCATCGGTCCCAATTGTCAATGGCAGCACGGTTGGCATAAATCCATTGCTTCGCCTTCCCAAGGAGTGAGAAGGGAAACAATCGGAGTCGGATAGCATCTTGATTGACTCCAGGGGTTGCCGACGTGTTGCATATCTCAAGGAACTGTTGAAGATGAGTATTGGCGTCCTTAGAGGCTTTTCCACAAAAGGGAATAGTTTGCACCATAGTGATCTGGCTGGTTTTGATTTCAAATCCTGCCTCTCCAGCGTTGACATCGGGCCCAATAGGCACATTGGCAACGGAGGGAGCAGACTAGTCACGAAGGGTCCTTTAAGCAGCCATGATGATTGGAAATTGAGGTGCGGGAGATGCGGGCTCGCTTGGCGCAAGTCCTTGTGAGGAAGTATCGGCGCGTGATCAGGTCTTTCTCACAAGTGACTCTGGATTATCAACAAAGTTTTGCGGCAAGTTGAATCCGCTAATACACTATCCTGTTTTCACATCAAAGAGAAAACAGATCAAGGTTAGCCTGCATGGGCAATGGTTAAGTCACATCATGTATGACCATGAGCAATCATTGTACTCTTGTTAACCAATGTCTTCCCCGGCAACGGCGCCAGAAATGCTTGTTGGCGTTTCTTACGGCACACTAGAAATATCACCAAGGCGGGTTAGGCCTAGAGCAATACTTCCGGCATGTCGCCAGAGACGCCAGTGTGGGGTTAAGAGTCTTGCATAAATATTTACCAGATAATCCACAACTAGCAACTAGTGCTAGAGATGTCTTATCGATATTCCCATGATAAAGAAGATTCGCAAGCGCACGGATAAACCGTTGTAGCATTTCACCCAAGAGTATTCTGGGGTATCGTTATTTATATTTTACCAAAGGAAAGACATGGTTGACAAGTGTACTTATGCTCAATAGATTACGATGATAGATAGATCCATAATCCAATGCAGGGGTAAGTGATAAAGATATATATAAAGGATAGTGTGACACCCATAGAGGATTCCACTCTCAGATAAAAGGCGAGAGGCAAGTCTAAGTAGAAGCAAAGACTAACTAACGGGTTGCTACTCCTATGGTACATCATCATATAGCATACTAGGGTTCTACCTATGTCAGGCTTATGCTAGTCAGAGCTAAGAGTCTATGCCTAGAGATCATCGGGAGATCCGGTATAGGCTTGGTCTGCCAAGCCACATCGGCCTTTTGTATAAAGTCCTATGCCATACCCGAACGCGAAGGATTACGGAAGGGTGGACAGGGCTGTCACCGCCTGCCACCTATCTCTACAAACCGTGGGGCACATGCACGAACAGCATGGAAAGGGAATCTAGCACCATGCTAGCATCACTCGCCATAACCCTAGATCCCTCGAGGCACCCCGCAGGGCGGTAAACCTAGAGCTTCCCTTACGGGACAATGAACCCGATATCTAGTCACAAACAACTAGTCAGACTAGTACAAACTAGACAAGGATCAGATCTAATACTAATGTTATGCATAGGCGTTCATCGCTCAAGAACGAGTGATGAACGACGAACGATTAAGAACGATCATCCATAATCGGTGATCAAGTATGAACGAACGAAGAACGCCCGATGAATGCCCATGAACGTTCATCGATGAACGACGAACGAACGATGAACGATCATGAACGAATGCGAACGCTCATCCAAGAACACAACTAAACTATAGATGAACAACATAAGAACACAACTACTATATGATAAATGATGAATCATTGATAAAGATCAAGTCTTACAAGAGAAGGATACAATAGCATACCCAATTCTCCAAGGGGCTTGGGAGCACAAGGGCAGCCCACTACTTAGCCTAGCTCTACCTAAACAGCCTCTAGCTCCAAGGTGAGGAGGAGGAGGGAATGAGCCTCAAGTGGTGTGTGTTCTCTAGGAGAGGGGTACCCCTTTACTTATAGACTTGGAGGTCAGTTCCTGGAGGTGGTTCCTGAGGTTGGTGGCATTAATTGCAGGTGGAACCGACCTCATAGAAAGATGCGCCCAGGGCGCCACCAGAGCAGGTCGGCCGACCTGGCCAGGGGGTCGGCTGACCTGGGCCTGGCCCCTCCTGGGCTGGGTCTTGGCAGGTGGCTTTCCCTTGTTCTTCTAGCTTCTGATCCAGGTGCAATGGCCTTTTGGTGAGGTTGGTCTTGATAGATTTGGGCCTTTTGTCTTGGAGTTGTATTCCCGCGGCGATCGTTGATTTATGGAAGTGTTGGATTGTTGCCTTGGGACATGTATACACCCGTTTTCCACCTGCACACTAACAACTAGAGGTACATGTGGAAATGGGTTATTCATAAATAAAATGCAAGTAAGAAGTGCCATTTCTTCCTTATTCATTGAGCTATGTGACGGTCGAAAAACTGTGACATAACGACCGTCAACAATCACCAAAAAGAATGGTGTAAGGAGGACTAGAGGGAAGAGGCTCAAGAGTGAGTGATGGTGATGAAGGTCGTATGGTTTTGGGTAGGTGAAAAGTTTCTCCCAACACATCCTCTCTTTTGTTGAAAAGCTCCATGTCCCCATACAGAGCAGGCTTGGTAGGTAGAAAAGATGATATAATCATAACTTCCTCAAGCGGATTCTGCTGAGGATCAGGAGGCTGCACTGTTCGATGTTTTGGATGATAGGCAGAGGCAGATTTCCAAGGCTTGTTATTAGGATCAAAGCGAGAAAGGTGTGCCGTAGGCTTTGGTTCCCATGTATAAGTATTTTGAGACTTTTTTTCAAGATACTCCTTGTATTTATCTGAGAACTCAAGAAGTTGAATTTCTTCTTCTTCCTCCATCATTGTTCTTGGTACGGGAGAGGGCTCAACAGGTGAATCCTGGGATGAGGAAAAAGAAGGGATGGATTCGGATGTTGAAGGTTCCTCGATGCTTGACACAACTTGCTCTTGGAGGGGTTCACTAAGATCATTGACGAAGGAATTAGTTTCTATGATCTGATCCAAGATCTCTCTTCCTTCGGTCAGGGTTTTGGAAGCAAAGGACCCTCTAGCGGTGATGTTAAGATATAGGGCGGATTCCTTGTCTAAACCCATATAGAAATGTTGCAATAACATGGGATCGGGGATGTAAGAACCGCCCAAGTTGCATCCATTTTAGTCGAGCTAGCTAGCTGTCCATAAAGGGACGCTATGCCGAGAGCTCAACCAAAATAAACACAACCCCGGTAGTCCCCCGATAAGCCCAAGACCACAAGCACATCGATATTCAACGATATCAATCATCACACCATCACATAGACACATAGTTCTCAGATTTTATGATGTTATATCACTACAATACAAGTCATAGAAATAGTGGACAGATTCTGAAATATTACAAGAATGAGAGCGTAAGTCCATTATTTCATCTCCCAACTTCCTAAAACATTGAACGATCATCCGGCCATGGTAGGTTCAGATCCTAACATCATATTCCAACGAGTACGCAGCGGAAACCATTTTTGAAACATAAAACAAAAGGTGGTAGTGCTCAGCCCATGAACACCACCATCACGCACCATAACGGGACAGCACCTAAACAATACCTGCAAAAACTTCAACATAGAAAACATGAGTACGAATGTACTCCGCAAGTCTTACACAATATGGTATATATAGCCCAACTCCAAGGATCATGAATGAAGGCATTAGCAAGGATAATAATGCATTGGTAAAAGATTTATTGCGGAAAAGCGGTAGTTAAGTGAGACATACATAAGCATAAATAAAGGACTCATGGGCATAACATCTAAATTCCCAAGTTGCAGCCCCAAATATGACCCATATAAAACAAGTGTAAAGCAATACTTGTCTCATCTCAAAACAGCCCACAAATCCACATATGTGATTAATTAAGTGAAGTTGCATACTATGGTGAAATCCAATGAACACTAAGCATGATCATGACCAAGATCGTGGTGATTCGAATCGATTATACACCCTGCAGGGGAGTCCCAAAGTACCCACATGACAAGAGGACCATACGGTTCATGCAACCCGCTAAAGTCACACAAGGGGGTACTCAATGTCAACCGTTCCCCCACCCGTGCCCAAACGGTTGGACCATCCTCAAAGCAAGGAGTGCTATGGCCCCGTAGGTGCCCATCAGCCACTCGTGCGTGTCAACAAGCAATGGGGTCATGTCCCAAACACTGGTACGAAATGAGATAATTGGCTTGTCTTACCATTAAATTCAACATGTGGTTAGAACGGAAAGTGCTTAGGCCAACGAATAACAACGGCGGGTCCTTGATCGACCAAGCGGGGCTACCACACCTATTCCCCTCTCAGTCCATAGTTCATTACTTTCAGATTCAGCAATTCCATGTAACAACAAGTGTACAACAACCTATACGTGCGAAACGATGGTGACCTTCCATCGATCTGACTTTTACCAGTCTAAGCATGGCTAAGCAAGACACACCGTAAAATAAAAGAGTAATATCCCACCCCTGTCCAGAGACATGACACATCAAGGAATGGATAACGACAAGACCCGACATCAATAAACTTATCCTAATGCCCAACAATGCAATAAACAATAATATAGCATAATTCATTCGAGTGGTGTATAAAAATATTAGGTCAATATGCTTAGATGCTTGCCTTCAGTTGTTGGAGTCTCCTCATCAAGTTCAACCTCAGTGGTGTCGCCCTCGACAGCACCCCCGTCACACTCCGACGTTTCGTTCACTAAACAAAGGAAAATACGTCGTATGAATATGAATGCTGTGACATGATGCATGAAGCAAATGATATGAAACTTTGCAAAGAGGCATATTAAAATGTTATGAATCCAATGCAACAGAAATGAGTCAATTTGGAGTTGTATAGCTTGCGTTATGAATAAAACAATCATCCTCTGCCAGAAATTGATCAAATCTAGCAACATCGTGGAAATTTCACTTTTGACGAAAATTTGTAGATGTATTCTGTACATATGATCATTTTTTCCTAATGAGGTTCATCAACACAAGATGTTTGGCACTCGTCTTACCTCAAGAGGATTTGTAATTATTTAATTAAGATTTTTACAAGTTTAATTGACTTGAAGTTAATTAACATGAAAAATTTAATTGACTTGAAGTTAATTAACATGAAAAAGATAATTAAACAACTGATATGAGTATGAAACTTTGCATGCCAACAAACAACAGTTGTACAACATGTTATGCACAGGTTTCATCATTTTATCATACATATATTTGAGCTAGTGAAAAAGATAAATTTGAGCATGATTAAGGAAAGAAAACACAATGCTTGCACAATAACAGTTATAAAAGGACTCTTGTCAACTGCAATGCAACATGGCAGGCTTGAGGGAGTTTACAAAACTGGAATCACAATTTTTGCATACATATCTCAAAACCATTGAACATATGGCATGCTGGAAAAAATGCTAAACAGATCACAGGCATGACATAGAGAAACAATATCAAAGTTCCAGATTTATTGACATGCATAACTATTTATATGGAATAAACAATATATGCATAAAACTATTCATACAGTCAGCAAAACATATTCTCATGAACTGAAACCAAGGCTATCTCGTAGATCTTTCCCAGTGGATTCCAACAAAATTTGTTTGACAATTTTCTGAGCAGTATACGATTTTATATGATATATACAAGTTGCACCCGATTTAAGCAAATAATTTTCCCTCGTTTTCTTCGTTTTCTTTTCCTGGGAAAAGTTCTGGCCAGTCAGATCTGAGGCACACGGTTGGCCGCAGGGCTCGGCCACACCAGATCCGCGTGTGGTCACGCCAGATCCGGGGCCTGAGCTGCCTGAGCCATGGCCGGAGCTCGACGGCGAGCTCGCTTCCGGCGCAACGGCGGCTCTGCTGCGGGCACAGCCTCCTCGGGAATGGCCTGCACGACGAGGCGGCTCCAGCCGAAGGCCATGCGTTCCCCCTCACGAGGAGGTGCACAAGCTCGATCTTGAGCTTCACCTTGCGACTAGGAAGCCCGACGCAGGACGTGTTGACGACGAGGAGCAGCAGAGGCAGGAGGTGGACGGCGAGGTCGTGGCTGAAGTCGACGGCGGTGGGGAAAACTCCAAATCCGGCGAAGAGAGCTGCAGGTCCGGGACAACACCATGTCACAGAGGTGTTCCATGAATACAGAGATATTTCTACTCGAACAATTTGATGGATTCTCACCAGGAACAGCGGGAACGGGGACGGTTTGAGCCCGACGACGGCCGGACAGACTTGGGGAAGGAAGAGGTCGATTCCCTCCTTGCTGCGTGGGGACCCGAGCGAGATGGGGGAGTAGAGGCACCACACCATGGCGCACCTTCCTCACTGCAGATGGGGCAGGGACACAACAGGGCGACGGTGCAGCTGAGCTCCAAGGTTGGCAATGGTGGCAGCTGCGAGATGGGGAAAATGGGAGGAGGAGCTAGGGTTTCGGCCCGGCTTGGTTTAAAAAGGGCAATGGAGAGGAGACCAAGCCCGGGATCTCGTGAGGGGGAACGCCGTTCGCTGCTCGACGCCGGCGACGTGGCGGCAAAGGCCTGCCATGGCCAACAGGCGCGCGAGGAAGACAGCGAGAGAGAGGAGAGTGACATATCGGTCCTGCAAATTTCGAAATTCTCTGGAATTTCCTTCTCTCCTCTGTTTCTCAATTAAAACTGGCACTTCCCGACCTCACAAATTTATGAAACTTTTTCTGGGCCTAGATGAAAGAACGGGGAACAACTTTTTGCATTCATACTTTCTTGCCATCGGCTATACATTTGACTTTAAAAATCCGTCAAAGTATCAGGAATGCAAAGTTGCATGAATTTCCAGGGGTACCAAATCACAATATTGTTCATCGATTTAAACGGATTTTTGTCACAAATGAGGCTTGTTAGTGATGGACCGCGAAAAACGTCATAAAGTTGGCCCAAAAAAAGGAAAAACCCCCAAAATAGTGACGGATCTACAGTAAAATCGTCACTAATCAGCGGATCTGTACTAGTGTGTTTCCTGGAGACCTGCGAAGCAGACGATGGTGGCTACATCAACAAATCACTCAGAGATTATTGCCTTGTACGAGGCATCACACGAATGCTCCTGGTTAAGAAGAATCACTCAACATGTACTGAATACATGCGGAATTGAAGTGAGTAAAACCCATACCATTATCTATGAAGATAATGCAGCTTGTATTGCACAAATACAAAAGGGATATATTAAGTCTAAGGTCACGGAGCACATCACGTCTAAATTCTTCTTCACGCATTAAATGCAGCAGAAAGAAGAACTTATGGTGACTCATGTTTGCTCTTGTGATAACCTAGCAGATATGTTCACAAAGGCTCTTCCTGCCCGCTCCTTTGAAAATTATAAGCATGGAATAGGAATGAGGATGCTTACAGAAGTGTGCAGATCAGGGAGAGAACATCCTTGAGCACATAATCCCTACTACTACAAGTCTAGAAGACATATAGTAGATTCTAGAAGAAGAGAACATCCTTGAGCACATAATCCCTACTACTACAAGTCTAGAAGACATATAGTAGATTCTAGAAGAATATAGCATTGTACTCTTTTTCCCTCATTGAGTTTTTACCCGAAGGTTTCTCAATAGAGGTTTTTAACGAGGCAATATGTGCAATATGAAGCTACGGTACCATGTACTCTTTTCTCCATTTTTTCCCACTGGGTTTTTATGAAGGAGTTTTTAATGAGATATGTGTCTCGTCGTAAAATGCCTAAGGGGGAGTGTTATGCTAATAACTCTAGTTGGACTAAGAAAGGAAGTTCTAGAAGAACCTATCCGACTCCTAGTCTAATATGTGGGCACTTTACCAAAGGAGTTTCTATCTTAGAAGGAAAGAGGAGCTCTCCCTCGGATATAAATAGTGGAGCACCCCAAGCATTGTAATCACCAGTTTATTCAGAATAATAAAGAAGAGCCTCCGCGCTACATTGTGTCTTGTCTCTTGTCTACTTTTGTGAGTTGTTTCCTCCGCCAATAGCGTTAGCACAACATATGTAACCTACTAGAACTCGAGCAACTTTCGATCAATCGCTCCGCCCCCCATCCCGCCTCCCCCCCCCCCCCCCCCCCACCCCCCACCCCCGAAATCTTGCTTATAACCTTAAAAAAAAAAAGCGGTCCTTGCTTAGAGTGGCTGGTCTCACTTATTTTTTTTAAAGCACTTGGAAGGCTTTGAAGCAAAAAAAAAAATTATTAGTTGCTAAAATGGCATTTAAAATAGAACAGATAGTCTATATAGTTTTAGAGAAGGGTCTATTGCGTTTTTACCCTGCTTTGCTTTCCAATTGTGATTTTGCGTTTGAATTTAGGATTTACGATTTTACTCCTGAAATTTCAAAACGAAGACAAAGTTTACCCTGGTAAAATTCTGATTTTACCCTTGGTAGGGGCAAAGTAACGCTTCAATTTGAAAACCAGAGGTACAATGACAAATTTAGAAGAAAAAAGGTAAAATCACAATTGTGAGGCAAACCAGGGGTAAAAACGCAATAATCTCTTTAGAAAGAGATGGAATAGAAGAGCCCCACCCTCCTTGAAAATAAAGTTGCTAGTAAAGTGTTTCACACCTACTTATGACTTCAACACCTAAATTCGAACTGAATAAACCAGGAATCAAGTTATGAACAGGAAACACATCTATCAAATCAGATGCATCTTTGGACTCAAACACGAACGCATACTTATCATAGGGCTTGTTCGCTTGGCTGTTCACTGTAGCTGCTGCTGGTAAAAATAGAAGGGAACACTGTAGCGGATGCTAAAGAAATAACTGCGAATATTGTAGTAGATGATTCGCAGTAGGGCTGCCGAACATGTTGATATTTAATCTCTATTTTTTTATTGAAATTGGCATTAGGAAAAGAAATCCTACTTTGACGAACTTTGATCATAAAATTTATTAGATTCAACTTCTAACTAAAAAATGGCAAAACATGAAATTAACCACAAATCCCTTCACATCCCTCCAGCCGATGGAAGGAAGGTGATGTTTGGATTTCTGGAAATGAAAGGTGGGTTAGGGAAATGAAAGGGGTTGGAAATCATTTACCATGTTTGTTTGATGGGATAGGGAAATGAAGTGGGTTAAGGATAGCGAAATGAGCAGCTCATTTCCAGCCGTCTTCAACCCGATGGGGAAGGTGGGGAATGAGGGAGGGCTTGGTCTCCCGCCGCTGTCGCCTTCCGCTCCCGCTTGCCGGTGCCCGTCTCGCGCAGGTCACACTTGCTCCCCACTGTATCGGTGAAGCGTCTCCGCTTTTCGCAGGATCGAGTCGGTATAGCGCTGATGAACAGACGCAACAGTACAACATATAAAAAGCACAAATTAAGTCTTTAAGTGATTACATTAGTCCAAATTAAAACATGAGTAGCACAGCGGAGATAAACGATACAAGTCTAGGAAATAAAGGTACAAGCGCACGCGCTCACGATACACAAGAACCCGCATCCAAAGCCATGAAGATATGGACTCGAGACGAGATCACTCCTCAGTCTCCCAGTGGGCTGTCCAACCATAGGGAAGCTGGCCATCCCACTGTCCACCTCCACCCATAGAGTCGGGGATGAAGGTGCTACCTGCAATAAAACATAAAGAGCCAAACCCTGAGCAACTAATACTCAGCAAGTCTTACCCGTCAACGTGGCTATCTACAGCCGACTCCTAATATGCAAGGCTACAAAGGGGTGGCTGACTCAGTAGCATAACTCGCACTAAGTATTTGATCCTTACTTTCAAGTTTTATTTTCAAGTTAAGTACTTATCCAGTAAAACAGTGTGCATATCTCTAAAACGGGTATAAAGTAACAATACATCAACAGTGATAGTATATATATATATAGCAATGTAAATAACAGTAATGTAATAGACTAGCATCATCATATCATCAATCATATCACACTACGATGTGACTCAGTGAACAAGGTTGCTCTTGACCGAGAGCGGCGGCATCGATGTACATCCTGCAGGAGAAAACCTGACCACACGCCACACACGCGCAAAAGTCGTATGCAGCAACTATTCGCAAGTGTCCCCCTAGAGCTAGGCCGGATCCAACTCCTCCCGAGAAAGGCCTTCCCGCACGGTCCCCGTCCCAGACGTACGCCCCGATTGGGAAGCATCCCTTCTCTCCCGAATACCATGATAGAAAGAGCAGGCTTCCACCGCACAACAGGGCAACTCGAGCTACTAAGTTTACTAGGCCCATAAAAACACTAGCATGTGATCAGTACGTTCGAACTTGCTCAACAGGGCCAACAACGGACGGTCCTTAATCGACACAGACGGGGCTACACCACCGTGAAGGCCCAGCCTTCTCCAACCATCCTACACAAGCAATTCCCCGTCCGGTCTCAACAAATCCTAAATCCAGCTAGTACAATCCAGGGTGAACCTATCTCGCGAGTGGGACCTACCACTCGACTTCTACCGTCCGCTAGCCACTAAGCCTAGCATGTTCTAACGTAACCTAGACCACATCTACAAAAATAGGACACAAGGTAGGATATGGAAGGGTAATCCTAATGCATTTCTAAGGTTTCACATCAACTCCTAATAAACCTAATGCACAATCAAGTACTAGTCCCAATCAAGTGAGAAAATAAAAATCCTAAATAGGGAGGCATGCACCTGGGCTTGCCTGGCTCAGGAGCGTAACTAACAGGGTCAGCGGGGTCAGTGTCCTACTGCGGCTGCTCCTCCTGCACCTCCTGGGCCTGCTCCTACGGCAGCTGGAAGTCCAGTGGCTCCGGAGTCGTCTCTGTCACTACACGTTATGACAAGGAAATAATGCAAAGTTAGATGCAAGAATACGATGCAATTAATGATTTAATTACTTGATAGGACAGTCATTTACACTGTAAGTGCAAATGATTAACTTTGTTAATTAATTTCGTCTGGAGTATTTCCTTCATTAACTTTTAATTAAGTTCACCATTAATCAACTTGGGTAGGTTAAATGAATAATGTGATTTTGAAAATTAATTTATGTCCAGTGGCATTTTTCTGGTGAAATCCATCACTGGAAGTAATTTACTATGAAGTTTGATGATTTGTTTCCTTACAGATTATTTATATTAATTTAAACAATGCAGGAACGATTTAAATCATAGGAAAATAATTAAGTAAGCTATGAGAGTGGAAAAATGCTCTGTAGGTGTGTTAACAGTAGCTTAACAAGCATGCCAGATTTAAGAATTCATGGAGCAACAGATAATTAATTATGAATTAAACATCATCTGTACAAAATTATTTTTACAGAAAACAGAGAACGTATTTTGTGTGATTTGACATTTTTCCTACATAGAGCAGAGTACAGGAAGGCTAAGAAAATTTGATTTGCATTTTTCTGAGATGTAATCATTTTTCTATCGATTTTACCAGTTCCTGTGAATTTTTGGAGATTTAACAATTTCGAAAATGATTGAAAATGGTGCGGACCAATCAGATCTGGGCCACACAAGGGGGCACACAGATCGGGCCGCACTGGATCTGGGCTGAGACACACCAGATCCTGCCATTCACGCGCGAGGACACACGCGGGGCTACAGATTCGGCCGCACCCGATCTTGTGTGGCCACACGGGATCCGGTCCGTGTGGTCCACGGTGCTGCGGCCGGGCTTGTCGCCGGAGCACGGCGGCGCGCTCACCGGAGTAAGCTCCGGTGATGCTAGCGGCCAACGGAGGGCACGAGAGGGGCGGCGTGAGATGGGGATCTCACCTCGACGACCCGGAGTTGAAGACGGTGACCGGAAGTTGGTCGTCGACAAGGAAGCGGCGGTGCGAGAAGTCCGGTGAGGTCATGGAGGCGGAGAAAAGGTCGGGGACGTGCACACATTGGTGCCTCAGCTTCACGGAAATGACGTGCACGTCGGGGACCAACTGGTTGACAACGAGGTGGTCGGGAGAGTGGTCGGAGCGGCGAGCTTCCCGCGGCAGAGAAATCCGGCGATGGGGAAAAGTTGAACTCCGGCGACCAGGCTGCGAACCAAGGAAAAGGATGAGGTCCTAGTGGTACGTGACCAACCTGGGAAACTCCAGATGCGCTGAATCGAGCTCGGACTCACCGTGGTCACCGGAATCCGCGGCGAGGTTGAGGAAGCTCAGCCTCCGTCCATGGCGGCGAGTGGGCTCGATTCCTCAGCTCGGACTGCGGGAGGCGGAAGGAGGGAACCGACGCGCCTTCACATCATCCCCGCTCAGTTCCTCTTGCAGCAGCTCACGCGGGAACGCGTCAGAGTGACGGAGCGGTGAGGTGGAGCTCGAGCGGCGGCAATGGCCCGACGAGCGGGCGAGAGCAAGAGCGGAGCGAGGGAGAAAGGGAGGGACGCGCTCGGACAGGAGAAGGGAGCGCGTTTTGACGCCGTCGCCCGGTCGGAAGCGGGCCAGGGCATCGCGGCGTCGCGCCGTAGGCCGTCGTCCACGCGGCGTGAGACGTCGGGCGAGCGCAGTGAGAGAGAGGTGGCTGACGAGTGGGCCCAGCGGCATCTTCTCATTTTCGCGAATTATTCAAAATCCAAAACTTCCCCAAAGTTTGGCACACAAATTGGTCTAGCAAATGAACTCCAAACTTTTCAATTTTGGTACCATTGGAAAGATCTTGAAAAGTTCTATCCACTGGCCAACATGCAGTTCCGGAATCCACGGGGATTTCAAATGGCAACATTTCAAAGTTGATCACTTTTTCAGCTTTGGGGATTTTATTGACCTGTCACATGAATTTTTAAAATCACCAAAAATTCTCCAAAATTATCTATTGAGTAGGGCTATCCACTGGTATTTTTGTCTGTCCAAGTTGTTATGCAAAAATTTGATTTGCTTCACAAGCATGTGTTTGGCCATTATTTGAAATTTGCATTTTGAATTTGAATTTGGTTTCTTGTTGTCTTAGGTTCAGATGGTGATGCGCGTACTATCTAGCTCCAGTGACACAGGGTGTCACAATCGGCTTTCCTCACCGTCGGACATCCCATTCTGCTCAAGGCGCTGGAGCTACTGTGCTCGGACATCCCTTTGTGCTGAAGGCGCTGGAGCTGGCGGCCTGCCGGGAGAGGGCGCTAGTGCTCATCGTCTGGGCACGCGCCGTGGCCATACGTGGATTTCTTTTTGTTTTCTGAGCATGTTGTTGGAAGCTCTCTTCTGGCGGCGCGCTGCAGCAACAATTAGTTGGCCCGATTCAAGCGATTTGCATAACTAGTTGGCCCGTAAATCGAAAATTGTGTGGTCTTTGGAAGAATCGATGGCTGCTGTTCCTTGATTTTTGTTTTGCGAACAAGGGCTGCTCGATTTTGGATCGGATAATGAGATTTTTGTTATTTCACCCACAAAACCAGTGGGCTTCGACGAAATGTTCATCTGAGAATAGGCTTCGTTATTATGCCCACAAAACCATTGCTTTCACCGGTAGAATGCCCATGCGTTAATTTTCTATTTCTTTTAATTATTTTTGAGTTTTTTCTCACATGTTTGGACGAAACTACCCCTCGTTTTCCATTACCGAACCAGATCCAATCGACCTGTTCGTCCTCTTCTCTCGAGCGCTCGACAAACAGAACTTTGAGAGAGGCGACGCCATGGCCGAACCTGAAGATGGCGCCGCACCCCTCCCCGACGAGCCGCCTGTCACATCCCAAAAATTAGAGGCCTAAAACCAATGTAATTAAACCCTAAATAAAGTTGGATTGTGTTTGAATTTCAAATTCGAGCTCCTTTGAATTTTCAAAGTCATGCATACATATCATTCATATGCCGATGCTTGCAAAGCGTGCCACGGAGTCTTGCGCACCTTCTCGTGCTCACGCTAGCGATCCGGAGGCCCTCTTCTTTCTCCACTCCTCGTTCGCCACCGAGGCCACCGTGTGCGTCCGCGCGTTCCCACGGCGAACCGCCTCTCCACTGAACAAAACCACCTGCAGGGCCCAAAATTCACTTCCTCCGCTACACTCGGTCCTCTGGGACCTGCCCTGGCCAAAAGAAACCCAAAGACTTCACCGGAATTTGAGTTTCCCAAAAATCAGCCGCCGCCGCCATTGCCGGAATTCAAGCTTCTCCGGTGAGCTTCACGTCGAGTTCAAGTGCTTTTAGCATCTCTACGTGATGCTGATTCTCACCCCCTTGAACGTTTTCTCCCTTTCTAGGCGGAAGGATCATCTTGTTGAGTTCTCCCCTGTTCTGCCGCCGCCGTCGTCAACGTCATCATCTCCGGCCATCTCTATCCTCGCCAGCTGATCGGTGAGCTTCCTCGGAGCCCATAGATGCTATATGCATCGCACAAACATGTCGCCATGCCTGAATTTCCACATCTCGCCGTAGCCTTGCCGCCGCGCCGCCTAGGTGACCCCCGCACCGCCGCTACAGGGCACCATCGCCGGTGAGGCGACCACCGGAGTGTAGGGTTCATCCCTGCGCATCGAATAGTATATGTTGTCGACATCGCCGAGCCGTAGTTCGCCACCGGCGAGCCGTCCAGCCGCCGCGATTACTGTGTTCGTGTTAATTCAAATGGAATCACTCCTAAGCTGCCACTTGTCATTGTTTGATTGGCCAGAAAATGATTAATCGTTTTTAGTTCAAAATAGATAGAAAAATGGTAGAGAAAAATTAGGAAAAATATCTGGAAAATTTTCTTATGTTTTTCGGTTCCTTTTTATGCAAAAATATGATATATGTGTTTAGGAAAAAAAATTCGTAATGGTAAATAAGATAGCTTTATGTCTTGTTTAAGAATAAATACTTAGGAAAAATTGCATATGGAAAATAAATAAAATTAGGTTACTTTCTGAACTTTTCAGAATCTATATCCACTGTAGACACATAATTGATCATAGGAAAATTTGAAAAGTAATAGTTGGTAAAGTTGTTTTATTTCCATAGAAAATCATAAGTTTCTTTATAAGAAATTAACTAATGTTTATTTAATAGATATGCACACAATCACTAGAAATAAAATATTTAGCTTTTCACTCTCACAGCCACTGTTGGGATTGTTTTACGGGAATAGAAATATTATACTTTATTTGTTTAAATAGTTATGCTTGTCACATACACCATAAGTATTTTCTTTAGGAAATTAAGTGAATTAAAATTCTTGTCTATGTGAATATGGCCTTTTCAACCCTAGGAGTATGCCATACTGTAAAAGATTGACATGTTAGCTTTGAAATTCGTTTAGGAATAATTTAGTCCATTTTGGACTAAACTTGACCCCTTTTGAGTTAGTAGGATCACTTATGATTATGTAATATAAATTCATATGGATGTAAAATGTAATCGGTGTATAATTAAGTTTGTACCCTGCTTATTGTATGAATTTCTGAACGAATCTGGTAGTTCTTAATTTTTCGTCCATTTTACTGCAGTTAGATAATATTAGGAAGTATCTACAGTTAAGTTTTTCGAAATTTTTGGACTAGCTTTGATAGGTGTAAAAATTCGCTCAACATCAGCTACTCTGTTTTTCTGCTCTCTGTAATTCCGGAAGCAGCAGACCGTAAGATTTTTGTAGGCTACTAGATATTTCCAAATAGTCTGAAATTTTTACAGTACCTACCTTTATTGTTTGTCTACCCCCACAAAAATCTACAAAAATCTAGGGCTTGTTTTGGTACCTCGAAAAATTCGACCACCCCGCAAACCCCAATCTGTCCAGAATCTGGAAAGCAAATTTCGAATTTTTTTTAAATGGTTAGGGTAATCAAACTTCTAGTTAAAACTTGAGTTGATTGAACAACATGATTGTGAAGTATGATTTTTTTAGTGCAAAGATTACTTTTCCATTGTATGAATCAATTGCCTATATAGATATATCTGCAATTTGTGGGTCATAGTAACTTAACCATGAGTTAAAGTTATATGTTCTCAAAATTGCTTGGTTCTTCATTTGGATTTTATTATAGTGTTTATTATGTCACAAAAGGCTACCATATCCATCTGACCTCTCATCTATTATTCATTTTCTTCCTTTACTAAAGCTTAATTGGTCCATGTTCTTGAACAGGATTAATTTTGTTTTTGAAAAGGAAATGTCTTCTCCGTCGGATCAATCGGGTATGGAAAATCGTGGAGCCCGACCTGTTCTCACCGGGAATGAATCACCTATGGAGAAGGCTATTCTCATGATCAAAACACCACTTATATCCTCCAGCAGTTAGTTCAGAATTCAAATGCAAATGGAGCTGCGGGGCAATCTAAGTTTAATGAGTTTATGCAGACTCAACCTCCAACTTTTGCATCGGCAAAAGAACCTCTTCATGCCGATGATTGGCTTAATTCCATCTCTCGTAAGTTGGAGATTGCTCAATGCAATGATCATGAGAAGGTGCTCTATGCTTCTTATCGTTTGGAGGATCCCGCCGCCACTTGGTGGGACAATTATAAGAAGATGCTGCCATCCAATGAAGAAATCACTTGGAGTATCTTTTGCGAGGCTTTCCGTGCTGCATGTATTCCTAAGGCTATCATGGATGCTAAGAAACAAGAATTCTTGGCCCTTCGACAAGGAAATATGCCGGTAATGGATTTTCTTCGCCGGTTTAATGAACTTTCTCGATATGCGTCTTCTGAAGTGCCCAATGAAGATATGAAGGTTCAACGCTTTATGGAACGCATGAATGAAGAATTGAAGCATGCTCTTGCCGCTCATGATATCTTGGATTTCAAGACTCTTATCAACAAATCCATTAAGATTGAGCATAGTGCTCGAGAGTTGCGGGAGAGCAATAAGAGAAAATGGATGGCTTCCAAGGGTGCAAGTAACAACAATCCGACGCGACCTCGCACGGGACAACCTTCTAATACTCGGCCTACAGCAACCCGAACTCCTAGACAGCAAGCTCAAGCTCCTTGACGTCAAGCTCCAGCCCCTCGACCAAAAGCACCTCCGCAACAACAAGAAGTCTATAGAGCTCCAATCTCTGGAAATACCCGTCCTTTTCCGAGGGGATCATGCTTCAATTGTGGAGAATATGGTCACTTTTATGACAATTGCCCACTTAGGCAACGTGGGAATAATGCTCCTCAAGCTCCATCGGCTCAAAATACACCACGAGCATCTTCATCTAATCGTGGTGCGCAGCAAGTTTCTCGTCCATCCTCATCTAAGCCAAATCAAGGATATGGACGTGGTCGCGTTAATCATGTGACTATTGAGCAAGAACAAGAAGCGCCAGAAGTGGTCGTGGGTACGTTTCATGTCATATCCACCCCCGCTACCATTCTCTTTGATTCCGGTGCATCACATTCATTCATATCAAAAACATTTGCTCATCAACATCGTTTTGAAATTGGTTATCTTGGGCATACGATGATGGTTAATACCCCGGGATCACATGTTATGACCGAATCTTTCTGTTGGGAAATTAACATAAAAATATGTGGGGTAGAATTTTTAGCTAACTTGATTCTAATCCCAACACATGGGTTAGAAGTAATTCTTGGCATGGATTGGCTTCACAAATATAAGGGAGTCATTGATTGTGGTCAACGTTCCATCACTCTAGTTGATCAAGAAGGCGCTCAAGTAAAATATTTTGCCGATCCTATACCTTTGAAAAATCATATCTTATTGAACTCCACTACTACGCTGGAAATTTCTAAAGTTCCGGTAGTATGTGAATATCCTGATGTTTTTCCGGATGAATTACCAGGCCTCCCGCCGGACCGTGATATTGAGTTCACCATTGATCTTATTCCCGGAACCTCCCCTATATCCCAAAGACCATATCGGATGAATTCCGAAGAACTAGCGGAGTTGAAGAAACAACTTAAAGTGCAGCTTGATAAGGGATTTATCCGTCCTAGCTCATCACCTTGGGGTTCCCCGGTTATCTTTGTTGCCAAGAAGGATGGTACTCTACGTATGTGTATTGATTACCGAGCTCTCAATGCGGTAACTATCAAGAACAAATATCCTCTTCCTCGCATTGATGATCTTTTTGATCAATTACATGGAGCACGTGTCTTTTCCAAGATTGACTTAAGACTTGGCTATTATCAACTCAAGATTCGAGAAGAAGACATTCCTAAGACCGCCTTTGTCAACCGGTATGGTTCATATGAATATACTGTGATGTCCTTTGGTTTGACCAATGCTCCCGCCACTTTCATGAACCTTATGAATAAGATTTTCACGGAGTATCTTGAAAAGTTCGTCGTAGTCTTCATTGATGACATCTTGATCTACTCCAAGAATGAAGAAGAGCATGCTCATCATATCCGTTTGGTTCTTGACAAGCTCCGTGAACATAAACTCTATGCCAAATTTATTAAGTGTGAATTTTGGCTCAAAGAAGTGACTTTTCTTGGTCATGTTATCTCTGAAGGTGGTATTTTCGTTGATCCTAGCAAGATTGAATCCGTGCTAAAATGGAAACAGCCCCAAAATGTTTTTGAAGTGCGGAGTTTCCTTGGACTTACGGGATATTATCGCCGGTTTGTTGAAAATTTCTCCCGCATTGCAAAACTTTTGACTCGTCTCTTGCAAAAAGGGGTTCCATTTCAATGGACCGATGAATGTGAATCTAGCTTTCAAGAGCTCAAGCGTCGGCTCACGACAGCCCCGGTGCTAGTGATGCCCGATATATCAAAAAGCTTCGACATATATTGCGATGCGTCGAGACAAGGCCTTGGTTGTGTGTTGATGCAAGAAGGAAAAGTCGTGGCTTATGCTTCTCATCAATTGAGGCCACATGAGGACAAATATCCTACTCATGACTTGGAATTGGCCGTCGTTGTCCACGCCTTGAAAATTTGGCGATATTACCTCGTTGGTAATCGTTGCGAAATCTATACCGATCATAAGAGTCTCAAATATTTCTTTACTCAAAAGGATCTGAATCTTCGGCAAAGAAGATGGCTTGAACTCATCAAGGATTATGATATTGGAATTCATTATCATCCCGGAAAAGCCAATGTTGTTGCCGACGCCCTTAATCGGAAACTTTACCGGTTGAATCTTTCAATTGAATCTTCTCCCAATGATCTATGTAATGATCTTGAAAAACTCAACCTTGGAGTTGTCCAAGAAGGTTTTCTTGCCACCTTAGAGTTGCACCCAACTTTGGAGCATCAAATTAAGGCGGCACAACTAGAAGATGAAGAAATCACTCAAATCAAGGAGAATCTTTTATCAAGTGGCGATGAAAGATTTCATCTCAACTCCGATGGAATTCTATTATGTGGACAGCGGTATTACATTCCTAAAAATCAGAAAATTCGAGATTTTATCCTCCATGAAGCCCACAACTCCTTGTTATCTATCCATCCGTGAAGTACCAAGATGTATGAAGATTTACGACGGCAATTTTGGTGGCCCGGAATGAAAAGAGACATTATCACATATGTTGCGAATTGTGATATATGTCGGCGTGTCAAAGCGGATTATCAACTCCCCGCAGGATTACTTCAACCATTAAAAGTTCTCGAGTTGAAGTGGGAAGACATCGGAATGGATTTTATTGATGGTTTACCTCGGACCCATAAAGGACATAATTCCATATGGGTTATCGTCGACCGATTGACCAAAGTAGCTCATTTCATTCCTATCAAAAGCACTTATGGCGGTGAGAAACTCATCCAACTCTATGTTAAGCATGTCATTCGCTTATATGGAACTCCAAAATCGATCACTTCCGATCGAGGATCTCAATTTGTTTCTCACTTTTAGCAACAATTGCACCAATGTCTTGGTACTCAACTTGACTATAGTACGGCCTTTCATCCTCAAACTAGTGGTCAAGTTGAGCGAGTAAATCAAATCCTTGAAGATATGCTCTGAGCTTGCGCCTTGACTTTTAAGGCAAATTGGAAGAAATGCTTACCATATGCCAAGTTTTCATATAACAATAGTTATCAACAAAGTCTCAAGATGTCTCCATTTGAAGCTCTCTATGGAAGAAAGTGTCGAACTCCTTTGTTTTGGTTCGAACTTGGAGAAAAGAAACCTTTTACTCCGGCCGCCATACAAGAAGCTCAAGAAATTGTTGATATTGTGAGAGATCGATTCAAGGAAGCTCAAACCCGACAAAAGAGTTATGAAGATAAAAGAAGGCGTGAACTGAATTTTGAAGTTGGAGACCATGTCTATCTCAAGGTATCTTCGAGGCGAGGTATACGACGATTTCGACTTCGCGGGAAATTATCTCCTCGATATGTGGGACCTTTTCCCATCATCGAAAGAATTGGTGATCTTGCTTATCGAGTGGAACTTCCGCCTCAACTTTCTGAAGTCCACAATGTCTTTCATGTTTCTCAACTCAGGAAATGTCTTCAAGTGCCTACCGAAGAAACTCCACTTGAAAGTCTTGACCTTCAACACGATCTTTCATATCGGCAATATCCGATCAAGATTTTGGATGAAGGTGAACGACGAACATGAAATCAATGAGTGAAGATGTATCGAGTTCAGTGGAGTAACCATTCTGAGAATGAAGCTACATGGGAGCGAGAAGATCATCTCCGAACCGAGTTCCCGGATTTTATTCCTAGTCTTTTTGAATCTCGGGGACGAGATTCTTTTTAAGGGGGGTGGAACTGTCACATCCCAAAAATTAGAGGCCTAAAAACAATGTAATTAAACCCTAAATAAAGTTGGATTGTGTTTGAAATTCAAATTCGAGCTCCTTTGAATTTTCAAAGTCATGCATACATATCATTCATATGCACATAGGAACTTCTCCGATTTTTTGTAGGAAATTGGCTTGACCAAAAATTCACCCTAGGTGCAGTTCACAGTGTAGTATTTTCTGTGAATGTTTCAGAATTTTTGGAGACCATTTGCTTAGGTAGAAAATTCGTGAACACGTCAGCCTGTTTGAAAAATTCAAAAAACAGTACACAAAGTAAATGGGCTTAACCCAGTCCAGCCCAACTCCAGCCCACGCCGGCTCGCAGACCTTTATCCCTCCTCTGTTCACGCGCGGCGCGACGCGCTGTGCCGCGATGCGCACCGCCGACGTCGCGGACGGCGTTCCGCTCACCCCGTGCCGCCTCTGCGCGTCTCTGCCACCTCGCGCGCGCCCATGCCGTCGGCTGTTCTTGCGCTGACCTCGGAGCGACGAAAAATCGTCGTCGCTCAGCTTCCACGCCACCCGCCGCGCACTGCCATTCGCCGCCGCGGCACCGCCCCTCTGTTCTTCCCTGTTCTTGCACTGGCGCACGTCGCCGATGCTTGCCACGCGTGCCACGGAGTCTCGCGCACCTTCTCGTGCTCGCGCTAGCGATCCGGAGGCCCTCTTCTTCCTCCACTCCTCGTTTGCCACCGAGGCCACCGTGTGCGTCCGCGTGTTCCCACGGCGAACCGCCTCTCCATTGAACAAAACCACCTGCAGAGCCCAAAATTCACTTCCTCCGCTCCACTCGGTCCTCTGGGACCTGCCCTGGCCAAAAGAAACCCAAAGACTTCACCGGAATTTGAGTTTCCCCAAAATCAGCCGCCGCCGCCATTGCCGGAATTCGAGCTTCTCCAGTGAGCTTCACGTCGAGTTCAAGTGCTTTTAGCATCTCTGCGTGATGCTGATTCTCACCCCCCTTGACCGTTTTCTCCCTTTCTAGGCGGAAGGATCATCTTGTTGAGTTCTCCCCTGTTCTGCCGCCGCCGTCGTCAACGTCATCATCTCCGGCCATCTCTATCCTCGCCAGCTGATCGATGAGCTTCCTGGGAGCCCATAGATGCTATATGCATCGCACAAACATGTCGCCATGCCTGAATTTCCACATCTCGCCGTAGCCTTGCCGCCGCGCCGCCTAGGTCACCCCGGCACCGCCGCTACAGGGCACCATCGCCGGTGAGGCGACCACCGGAGTGTAGGGTTCATCCCTGCGCGTCGAATAGTATATGTTGTCGACGTCGCTGAGCCGTAGTTCGCCGCCGGCGAGCCGTCCAGCCGCCGCGATTACTGTGTTCGTGTTAATTCAAATGGAATCACTCCTAAGCTGCCACTTGTCATTGTTTGATTGGCCAGAAAATGATTAACCGTTTTTAGTTCAAAATAGATAGAAAAATGGTAGGGAAAAATTAGGAAAAATATCTGGAAAAATTTCATATGTTTTTAGGTTCCTTTTTATGCAAAAATATGATATATGTGTTTAGGAAAAAAATTCATAATGGTAAATAAGATAGCTTTATGTCTTGTTTAAAAATAAATACTTAGGAAAAATTGCATATGGAAAATAAATAAAATTAGGTTACTTTCTGAACTTTTCAGAATCTATATCCACTGTAGACACATAATTGATCATAGGAAAATTTGAAAAGTAATAGTTGGTAAAGTTGTTTTATTTCCATAGAAAATCATAAGTTTCTTTATAAGAAATTAACTAATGTTTATTTAATAGATATGCACACAATCACTAGAAATAAAATATTTAGCTTTTCACTCTCACAGCCACTGTTGGGATTGTTTTACGGGAATAGAAATATTACACTTTATTTGTTTAAATAGTTATGCTTGTCACATACACCATAAGTATTTTTTTTTAGGAAATTAAGTGAATTAAAATTCTTGTCTAGGTGAATATGGCCTTTTCAACCCTAGGAGTATGCCATACTGTAAAAGATTGACATGTTAGCTTTGAAATTCGTTTAGGAATAATTTAACTTCGAACGCGCGTAGAATCGTGATACGATCTCCGAATTGAGTGATTTAACTTGCATGGTTCATCTAAATTCATGCTTCATGCATACATGCAAAAATATGCATCATTTTCAGTGGTCGGGTACGGAGGGATCTTTGCAATTTAGGGAAGGCAAGATTAGCAAACACTTAATGAAAACGTCATGTGTGATACCGATGTGCACACTTCGTGAGTGCACGGTGTTAGCTACACCACAGACGGTCACTCACAATCTATAGGTACAGCGTACAAACTTTGCAGAGTCTTAATCCATTCGAATGGCCGTGCTTGCGGTCTCAAGCTCCTTAATGATAGAACTTTTGTTTAGCAAATGGTGGAATATGAATTTGATTATACTTTGTTAATTGTTTAATTATTTAGCTTGTTGCAAGACTTGATATCTCATTTTTATGGAATATGTATGTGCTTATTCATTTATGCAATTCTTTACTTTAAGTTACCTTCATTTTAGTAACTTTCAATTAAATTTACTTTCGGTATTTACTTTTGAAACCTTATCATTTCCTTCCAGTTGAACCTTGCATTTAAATTTCTTTGTCATACATAAAAAGTCTTGCTGAGTACCAATGTACTCACCCTTGCTAAATATGTTGATCAGAGGAAGAAGAAGAATTGTATGAAAATCCGGCGAACATGGGTTTTTATGCTTCGAGTTTTGACGATGCTCCCGATGGTTCGGTCTAGGTTCATCTAGATTGTTCGCCTGTGGAGTCTTGAGGAATAACCACTAGATGCGCTGCGAGTTATTTTGAACTTTATTTGCCTCTTCAAACTTTTATTTAGCCAGTCGGCTAGATGTATGTGTAATTAAGTTGTGATGTTTAAATATGAGATGTAAAATAAATAAGGATTTTTGTTGTATGTGTATGTTGATATCAATTGCTTACGTGTGTGCTTGCGGTTGATTCTGGAACAAGCACGATGAAAACACGTACTTTCGGGTATTTAAATATCCGGGACACCGCACCGTCTCAGGCCAGCGCGAGCGCAAATGGATGCGGCGCGCCGTCGCCCCAGGCCGGTGCACCTCCTCCCGGCGCGAGCTCGCCTCAGGCTAGCCCCATCTCTACCGGCTCGACGGCGACCCAGCTCGGCCCCGTTCCAACTGCGCCTGGCCTCGATTCTTTGGACAAGCTGCAAGCGGCCCCGTCCCAATTAAAGGATCCGTTTGGATCCTTTGACAATCCTCTTTTTGCTTTGATAGCTCGCCTAGCCTGACAAGGAACAGGCAAAGCAAGACATGGCCCTTCGTTTGGTTCTGTTGCTAGCTCCCTCCTGTTTCCTCAATCCCCTTCCTCTCCGTTACTTTACTTCGCTGCTTTTCTGTGCATTCACCGAGCCACGTGAATCTTGCTCGAGCAGGAGAGCCGAATCTTCTTCTTTTTTTCTGGACTTAACCATGTTGCATGCTGGTTTCAGATTTTTCTTTTCCCTTCAAGCGGAACCGTGTCGCATGCTGCTGGAGCATGCAGGTTTTTTATTTTTTATTTTGAATCTGAAGTTCTGAACCACCTCGCCATGAGCATGCTGTTTTTATTTTAATTTCGTCTGGAGAATGGCGATTTGGTGTCACTGGACAATCCGACAATGGCTGGATAATGCCCTGGAACAGGGTAAAATGATTCACAAAGAAGAAGGGTAGTTCTATCTTTTTCCGTGCCTTTAAATCAAAAAAGAAAAAAAAAGTTAATATAGCTGACATAGGCATTCTACCATAGTTTTATGGGTATAATAACGAGACCCTGTTCGTTTCCAGAGGTTAAAATTTTAGCCCCGCCACATCAAAGAGAATCTTGCCATTTAGAAGTACTAAATAAAGTTTAATTACAAAACCTTTTTACGGATGAGGGCTAATTTACGAGACGAATTTAACGAGCCTAATTAAGTCATGTTTGCTACAATGATGCTACAGTACCTATCGTCTAATCACGGCTTAATTACTCTCATTAGATTTGTGTCGCAAAGTAGCTCAATGTTCTGCAAAAAGTTTTGTAATTAGACTTTATTTAGTACCCTTAAATGACAAAATTCTAAATGGCTAAAAATTTAGCCAAAGAAACGAACACCTCTCGAAGCCCATTCTCAGATGAACATTCCGTCAAAGCCCATCAATTTAGTAGGTGAAATAACAAAATTCTCTCGGATAAAGATGAGCTCGTCATTATTGGGCTGGTGGTGTGCGGGTCCCACGCTAATATCCCTATCCCAAACCAAACACCCGAACATGAAAATGGAAAACAAACTACATATCCCAAACCTCAACCCAGATCATCATTTCCCATTGCATTTCCCTAACCCAAACCCAACCTGCATCCAAACCCCACCGAAGCGGATACGGTCGTCCCAGTGACCTCAACCCAGACCATCATTTCCCATTGGGTTATTTAGATATTTGCCATTACAAATTCCACGAGTTGGAAATTTACCACTGAACTTCTTTAACTCGGGTCAGTGCCATTACAATTTTATTTGGGTTGGAAATATGCCATGCTCTACGAAATAAGGCGTCATGGGACCACCTGCAGACCAACGTACTTTCGTATGGCCGGTATTGCCCCTGTCTACTCCTCTGCTTGGCCTCCAGATCGAATCGAAACAGATCGCAGTCCTCATTCCACTCCACTCTACCACCGCCCCCATCCCTTTCCTTCAGGATTGAAACCCTAGCACCAGCGAGAACCAAGGCGGCAGAAGCTTCTTCGAATCGGCAATGGAGGCGCATCTCATCTGAGTTTGAGTGCACGTCCGGGGATGGAGGAGACGCCGCTTGCCCTTGACGCACCCAGGTCTGCAGAATCGTAAGTCACCTCTGGACATCCTTGATTGATCCAATTCGATGGTAGTTTAGTTGTCTCTTGGATTGAGGTGTTCGATTTGGTAGTTTAACCCCGTCAGATAGCTCGATTTATTTGATCTGGTAGTTTAACTTCGTTTGTGTGATCTGCTCATTAGGCAATGGTATACAGTAGATGTTAAGGTTGAAGGTTTCCTGTCAATTGACTCCGATGGTAGGAAATCTTATACGAAAGGTTTCACTCGGGAATTGCTAGTTGATAGCGACAATGCCTCTTTGGAATTCTTTACAAGAAGCTTACATTCTGAGATCACTTGGGGCACAAACCAGAGGCTTGTGTTCTGGGTCTTTGACAAGAGGTTAGGCACGGATGTTCAACTAGTATCTGACTCTCAGATTGCCGATGTGCTTGACATGTACAAACCAGAGAATCATTTCATTCTCCTTGCTTCAGTGTATGAAAAAGATACATGTATGCAAGATGAGCAAGTAGATGCGCTGTGTGTTGTGACAACAGAACTCGTTGCACCTACTGTGGAAGAAGGCCATACGACATCTGCATCTCAAGTAGCAGATTGTGATCAATCCGCTGAGCTAGAGTCAGATGAAGATGAGCCGAAACTTCCTGATATATTTGACAGTTCTGAGGAGTATGTTGGCGTTAACGATGAGCACATCTATGGTGCTGCACCTGCAGCAGAAACGCTGCCTGATGAAGCACATGTAGAACAGGTTGCTGCTAACACTGCACAAATTCCTGCTGTTGGAGGATCTATTCCTCAAGAGGCAGAGGTGAATGATGTTGACCCTCAAGTGATATCTGTACTTCATGATCCTGAAAATCCAGATATTAGCAAGGGTGCACTATTTCCTGACATAAACACATTCAGAAAAGCCATTAGGCATCATGCGGTTACAAGAGGTTTTGAAATCAATCGTGTTAAAACAGATAAGACAAGGTATATTGGCCATTGCGCGCATGATGGTTGTCCTTGGCGTATACCTGCTTCAAGGCTACAGGATGAAAAAACAATACCGGTGAATCTGATAGTCAAGTGCATTCAAAATTTATTTTTATGCCAATGTTATTTTCTAATCTGACTTCATGTTTTCAACCGCAGATAAAAGTTCTTCCACATGATCACAATTGTTCAACAACTAAACTGCGGGAAGGAAAAATGGCTACTCAAGGGTGGATTGCAGACCATCTTGAAGACTGGTTAAAGAAGAACCCAGATAAAGGAGCCAAGTTTGCTAAAGAAAAACTGGAAGAACAATATGAGATAAAGCTGAAGTATTCAAAGGCTTGGTCCGGCTTGAAGCTAGCCACACAACAAGTTCATGGTACCTATGAACAGAGTTTCCAATTGCTATTCAACTGGGCAGCAGAGGTTGTAAAGGTCAGTCCAGGTTCTATTGTACAGATTGATGTGCAGAAGGCAGGGAAAAAGTATCGCTTTCGGCGAATGTTTGTTGCCTTGAAGCCTTGTATTGATGGGTTTTTAGATGGTTGCAGACCGTACATTGGAGTTGACGCAACTAGACTGACAGGTAAATACAGTGGACAACTGGCCTCGGCAACCTCTGTTGATGGGCACAACTGATTGTTCTACGTAGCATTTGCTATATTCGATTCAGAAACTGAAGAGAATTGGATCTGGTTCATGAGGCATTTGCAGAGAATGATAGGTAGTCCTCCTGGCTTAGTAATATCATCTGATGCTTGCAAAGGGCTTGCAGCTGCTGTTGGTGAAGCATTTCCAGAAGCAGAGCATAGAGAGTGCATGAGGCACCTCTATGCCAACTTCATGAAGAAGTATCGAGTGCCTATATTTACCCAACACTTGTACCCAGCAGCCAGGTCTTATACAGAAGACAGGTTCAGGTGGCATATGCAACGAATACAAGAAACAGACCCAGATTCTATAACTTGGCTTCAGACAAATCATGGAAGAATTTGGTTATTTTGTTATTTTGTCATGGGAGATTGCATATTTCCTATTAGCTATTTCGTGGACATCTAATTATGGCATTGCAAAATGAACTGATTTATTGAAGGAAATAGTTGCAAAGGGCAGTTCATTACATCGACACACACACACACAACAGCCAATGCCAAGTGCTTATTTGCACAGAATAAAAAGCTACACATACACACTGTCAAAACACACACACGCTCAATCTGCTTCTTCGGTTCACAAATTTCCTGCCGCAGGTCCCTCATGTCATCAGTCAACAACAACATTTTGTGATTCAATCTTCTTCCTGACAGGCCACAAGTTTATCGTGAAGCATTGTCTCCCGCAACAAAAATTCGAACTCATCTGGAATGTAGTGGCAGTAATACTGAAAGTTGAAAAAAAAATGGAATTCACCTGGACATCATCCTCGCACTCCACCTCTGCAGCCTAATCACTCGCCTCCCACAATTTGGACAGAGAATCAGGGGGCCTCCTTCACGTTGCCGCTGCAGCTAGCGCTAGACGTCAACGCCGCTTCCAAACTCTGGATCGAGATATGATTTTGGGGGCGGGGGAGATTGGCTTGGTTGTCCATTCGGGATGCTGCGAGCTCACGGCCAATTTCATAGGCGGCGAATCGGAGCTACGTTTCAGCGGCAGCTAGCAAGGTACGAGGAAACAGGGGCTGCGAGCCTGCGACCTATTTCGATTCAATCTGGAGGCCAAGCGGAGGAGTAGGCAGGGGCAATACCGGCCATACGAAAGTACGCTGGTCTGCAGGTGGTCCCAGGACGCCTTATTTCGTAGAGCATGGCATATTTCCAACCCAAACAAAATTGTAATGGTACTGACCCGAATTGAAAAAGTTCAGTGATAAATTTCCAACTCGTGAAATTTGTAATGGCAAATATCTAAATAACCCTTTCCCATTGCATTTCCCTAACCCAAACCCAACCTGCATCCAAACCCCACCGAAGCGGATACGGTCGTCCCGGTAACCACTCGAGGAGCTGGCAGAGAGTGGCGATAGCGTTGACCGGACAATGGCAGCTGCAAGTAGCGAAGCTTAAGATCTTCCCCTGGGACGAACAGATCAATCAGGCGGTCGATTCGTGCTCATCGCCTCCGCCTGAGAAATCAAGTACGCCTCATCGATTTCCTGTTACCTTCTTTTCGCCGTTCAATTTTGCTCGAGGGAAGAATCCCCTCCAACCATCCTAATCCCCAACTCGCACTCACTCTTCGCTGCCGTTTCTGCAGATCTGCTCGCTCCGGAAGCAAATCCCGGAGAATTTCTGCATTTGCGGCGTGGTGCAGCAGCAAGGGCGCCGCAATGGAGCTCGTGGTCGGCGCCTCGCAGGCCACAATGAAGTCCATCCTGGGCAAGCTGGGCGACCTCCTCGCCCGTGAATACGCGCTCGTCAGGAGCGTCCGCGGGGACATCCAGTACATCAACGACGAGCTCGCCAGCATGCAGGCCTTCCTCGTCAACCTCAGCGCGTCCGGCGCCGACGACCACGATGCTCAGACCAAGGACTGGATGAAGCAGATCCGCGACGTCGCCTACGACATCGAGGACTGTATGGACGACTTCATCCGCCGCCTCCCCGACGACCCCCGGGGCGGTGGGTGCCTCGCCGAGATCCGCCTCAGGATACATGAGCTGTGGACGTGCAGTCCTCGCCGCAACATAGCTGCGGAGATCGCGGACCTCAAGTTCCGGGCGCAGCAGATCGGCGAACGGCGCATCAGGTATGGCGTCAAAGACCCTGAAGCCCGCGGGAGTAACCCGGACTCACGATCCATTGTTGGGTTCGACGCGGCCGAGGATCAGCTGCCAACCACCCAGCTGGTTGGCATCAAGGAGCCCGTGGGGATGGATAAGAACGGGGAACTCGGCAAGTGGGTAACAAATGACGACAATAGAGGCGTGCTTTCCATAGCTGGATTCGGCGGTGTGGGGAAAACTACCATTGCTATGGCATTGTACCGCAAGTATGGCGATCAGTTCGATCGCCGTGCAGTGGTCACAGTATCCCAGGGTTCTGACCCGGACACAATCCTCAGGAGCATACTGAGACAAGTGAAGCCACTTGCGAACAATCAGGAGCAGCAAGTTAGCAGTGATGCCAGATCAAAGGAAAGATGTGATTGCCTCAAAATCAAATTGTGCTCGGTCAAGCTGTGGTCCCGTTATCAAGGGCAGAAAGGCAGCAACCGCAAACAAGGCTTGGATAAAAATTATCAAGTGGCAAGGACCCATGACAATGAGCAGCAAACAAGCAGTGCTGGTATTGGTAGCTTGAAGGAAAAGAACCAAGTCATGCAGCGGGCCCTTAGTCGGAACGTGCGAAGCAGCAGTGGTGGGGACAGTGGAAGCCCCGGGGTAAAGAATCGAGCCATGCAGCGGGCTCAAAGTCGGAATGTGCATAGCCGCAGTGGTGGCACAGAGGAGAACTCAAACACGCAACAACAGCTTGCCTATAGTCGTGATGGGCAAAGCAGCAGTGCTGGTGACAGCAACAGTGATCAGGGCAACTCGGAGGGAAAGGACCTAATGGCATTCTTCAAAGAAACTTGCTTGCAACTGATACCATGTGCTGGTTACAGTGAGCAACGTAGCAGAAGAAATGAGCATGATGAACTTGTGGATGAGCTGAAAGTGCACTTGGGAAACTATAGGTACTTCCTTATCACCTTCGATGTGCCCCTTTTTTGCCTCCTTTTCTTTGAGGCAAATTCAAAACTAAACCTGATAAATAGAAAACTTATATTTGTTTATCTCATTTGAATTCAATCATTTGTTCTATTTCATATTGTCTTTCAAAACCATTGAGCTGTGAACAATATTGTCCAAAATTATTGTTTGATATTATGCTTTGATTTGATTAAGGGGAAATAAGAATGGTAGGGCTTCAAAAGTCACCGTTTAACAAAAAAACACCAGTCAGTTTTAAACTCTTGGAATGATCACCCAAATTTGTGCTTGAATAGTTATCTAGGACACATTACTATTTGGCACTACCGTTTCTTGTACATCTCCTTTCCTTAGACCTCTCAAGGTTGTAAGCATGGGGTCAGAGCCACACTGTTCGTACTAAAGCAGAAATAAATAATTATGTTTGACACATAATCCTTGTGATTTAGTTAGCAGTTCCTAGTAGTTTCCTAGCAATTTTTGCTAGCTTAGTATGTAAGTCAAGTCTACTCAAATCAAGTCAAGTCTTTAGTGTGTCAAGCAAGCCTCTAGGCTGCTGCATGTATCTCCTTTCAAGCTTAAATTGGAGGCAATAGGATGGCCCCATTCTCCCCCTAATCCTTGTGAGCTTCCTTCATTTTGATCATTCCATTCCAAGGGCTTCAATCTCCCCCTAGTCATGACATGGCACACTCCGCTATTAGAGCACGGTCGGTTCGTCGTCAGCGAGCAGTGCCTTCTCCTTCCTTGGCTTCCTTGCGATGTGACCCCACTTGCCGTAGGTGAAGCAACATCCTCGGTGATGTGAGGCGTTGCGGCAAGAAAGGTGAACGCCGTAGTGGCGGCCACGACGGGGTGGCTATACCAGGCTGCCCATGTTCCTTGCCGCCGCGCTGACGCCGGCGCTCCTTGCACTGCTTCTTCGTCAGCAGCAAGCACGCGATGCTCCCATCGTCCTCAGCCACCTCGTCGTCGGCAGAGTGACCCTCTGACATGGTGTTCAAATCTAGGAGCGTCTCTATCGCCACCGGGATCTAGTTGAATTTCTTGGGCAGCACGCAGGATCTTCCTCAGATCCGGCTTCAACGACATACGCCGTCTTCTCTAGCTCCAGCGACACATGCTGCTGCTCCTGGCGACACAAGCCGTTGATCGCATCATCCTCAGCAGGATCGACATGACCCACCGCCACAGCACCGCCACTCCAGCGACCTTCAGCGCGACGCAACCACCATTGCACGCCACCATGGGCCAGCCGCCACGGGCGAAAGGAGCAGATCCTTCGATGCCCTAACCTTGCTCTGAATACCAAATGTAAGAAATACATCTAGTATAGCATTCAGCAATGCTACACCTAGAGAATGAGCATATCTGAAGGGAGGAAGCTGAATGTTTTGGGGGCTGCGATAAGCTGCAGCTGGCTTGGCCTATTGCCTCTTATTTATAGCTTGATTGAAAGGAGATACATAGCAGCAGCCTAGAGTCTTGCTTGACACACTAAAGACTTGAGTTGACTTGAGTCTACCTTGCAGCCTAAGAAGAAGGCCAGAGGAAAATGCAAACTAAATCACAAGGATTATGTGTCTAACAAATTATATTCCCGTGGCTCAAGCACAAAAGGACATCAATTTTGTCTAAGTTGTGAAAAGATCAGATTGTTAGAACTTATATCCGCTTCACCTTCCTTCTGTTGCGCATGCTGCTTCGTGCATCTCATCATTTGCTTAGTGACACAATCATTTGATCTTTGTGGTTCATATCTGTCTACTTTAGTCCGTCAGTGGTCTTCTAGGATTTGTTTCTAGTAATGTATCCACAGATCGGGCAACCCGCTTATCATTCTAGTGAGTTACAACATCCATTAGATCTTGTTCATTCTGATATATGGTTTCTTTCTCCCTTTGTTTGCAAAGGGTGTCATCGTTATTACATAATATTTATAGATGATCTTTCTTGCCAGACATGATTTACTTTATGAAATATCTAGTAAGGTTTTTCATCCATAAGACTTATGTCAACATGATCCATACTCAGTTTGACACTGCTATTAGGTGTTTCGTGCTGGCTCTATAGGGGAGTATCGTTTTGGAGCTCTTCCCTAATTTCTGTTGGATGGCACTCTTGCTCAGTTCTCATGTCTTAATGCTCGTGCTTAGAATGGTGTAGTTGAGTGCAAACATCGTCATCTTCTTGAGACTGCTTGTGCTCTCATGCTAGCTTCTGTTCGACATGATAATGTGCTGTCCCTTCTTCACCTCCGTTTCAGTTTATTTGCACTTCTAGTATTCAAAACTTTTGCCAAAATATTTACACTTCTTACTTCTCAATGCATCTCTCTGCTCATTCCCACTCCCTAATGCATCATTTCCTGTCCCTATCTATATCTCTCTCCTCTTTCATGTGCCAATAACCTTTTCCATCTCTTCTTAGTTCCCGTGACCAAACCTAGAATTGCAAATATTTTGAAATGGAGGGAGTACTTTGAAACATCACGTATTTGTAGCACCTTCTATTCGAAGTGCCACCTTGAAGACTATCGCTGTCCTAATTGACTTATATTTTGGGTCAGAGGGAGTATGTAACAACATAACAGGGCTGCAATCACATGTGATGTTGAGTTCTGTTCAATATAGCTTGCTTTGCTGTGTGTAGGAGGCTTATCGTTAATTGCATGATTGAGCCCCATTGAGGATAGCAGGACATGAATTTGTTCTCTTTTACCTTTTCATGTCAGAGTGATACAGCCTAGTAGTAGTTGATGTCTCATACAACTGATAAACCTGGATTATTGTTTTTATTTTAAATAAGTGAATAGTTGTGTCTAGTTTTTTCTACACCGTGTCAGTGTGTCTATTTTGTTGATACATTTGCTTTAATCCTTTTGTTTCATCTTTCCAGATACTTGCTCTTAGTTGATGACGTCTGGTCTGCAACAACATGGCAGAATATTAGAAATTGCTTGCCTAAAGGCAAGAATGGCAGCAAAACAATAGTTACTACAAGATTTCAAGCTGTTGCTACTGCATGTAACCAAGACAAGGGAATGGATAAGGTACATTCAGTTATAGCTCTGGACAATGAAGATGCTGCAAAGTTATTTGAGAAAGTTGTGTCTGAATCCAGTAGTACTAAATCTGATCAAAGTAAACAAAATGAAAAAGAAATGGATATGGTCAACTCAGTTGAAGTTATGGGAAATGAAAAATGTCCACATATAATCTGGAAGTGTGGAGGCCTTCCTTTGGCCATTGTTACAATGGCTGGTCTTGTTGCCTGTAACCCACACAAACCTGTTAGTAAATCTCTGTTTCCAGAGACGTCAGGTACCCTCAATCCAGAAGGAGTTACCAAGATTCTTAGTTATTGCTACAATGATTTACCTGCTGATCTCAAGACGTGCTCACTCTATTTAAGCATATTTCCAAAAGGTTCCAAAATTAGCAGAAAAAGTTTGACAAGACGATGGGTAGCAGAGGGTTTTGTCAGTGAGAAGCAGGGGTTGAGTGAGGAGGATGTTGCAGGGGCATATTTTAACCATCTAATTAGAAGGAAGATAATTCGACCTGTGGAGCACAGTAGCAATGGAAATGTGAAAACCTGTCAGGTTCACGACATGGTTTTGGAGTACATCGTATCCAAGTCAAGTGAAGAGAATTTCATAACGGTGATTGGCGGCCATTGGCTCATGCCAATACACAGCAGCAAAGTCCGGCGGTTGTCCCTCCAGAGTATTGATTCCAAACATGCAAAAGTAGTGGAAAAAATGAATTTGTCTCATCTCCGCTCATTGTCAGTATTTGGAAGCTTGGACACACTTCCTTCCCATTCATTAAAGATTGGATTAGTACAAGTGCTCGACCTCGAAGGTTGCACAGACGTCAAAGAGAAACATGTTATGGAAATAAGTAATATGCCACTTTTGAAATATTTGAGCCTCCGAAGACTAGACATTCAAAAACTTCCTGCCAACATTGGCAACCTGCAGTATTTAGAGACCCTGGACATTAGGGAGACAAAGGTGGAGCAGCTTCCTAAATCCATAGGCCAGCTCAACCGGATGAGTAACATATTTGGTGGACACAAAGTGACAAGAAAAGCATTGAAGTTGCCTGGAGAGTTTAAGACGGAATCCATGAGAGCTCTACGTATACTGTCAGGGATTGAGATCGATGAGGGATCAACAATTATTGCAAGCCTTCACCATTTTACCGGGCTGAAAAAGCTTGTCATTTACAAGCTTGGAATTGACAAAGAAAAGACCTACCGAGATTTACTCTCTGCTCTCCAGTACCTTGGAGGCTACTCTCTACAATCGCTCACCATTGATGATGAGTGCTCTGACTTCCTTGCCTTGTTCACTTCTATACCCACACCTCCCAGATACCTTCACGCTCTTGAGCTATCTGGTAGGTTGTTTAAGCTCCCTGAGTGGATTGGTTTTCTCAGTGATCTCAAGAAGTTGACCCTTTCGTTGACAGCTTTGCAGACAGACACTTTTGAGCTACTTAAAGATCTGCCTCGCTTATTTTCTCTCACCTTTTCTCTAAGCTTGGAAAAGCACCATACAGATCTGGTTGCCATTCTGGAGAAGAACAAATCATACTCTGATGGGGTGATTGTCGTTGATAAAGATGGGTTCCAAAGTCTTAAGATGCTCCGCTTCTCTGCTCCTATCTTGCCACTGCTGTGCTTTTCAGAAAATGCAATGCCGAAGCTTGAAAGGCTTGAGCTGAAGTTCAGAATGCTGGAAGGCCTCGTTGGTTTGGAGAGCTTGAGAAGTCTGCAAGAACTGCATATCAGAGTTCACGAGAAAGCAGGTGAGACAACCAGCTTGATTGTAGATGATCTGATTACTGCAGTTCGTGAATTTGCGAATAAGCCAAGAGTCATCCGCGATGAGTATTATGACCGGCCAAAATGACATACGTTGTATTTTACACCCCTTTTCAAATTATCTAAGCTTGTTAGCTTTCTTCATGTTGTTTTATACTTGGTGTACGTTATTAATTATCAACATGTAAATGTGGCATTCAAGACATTATCGTAATCTATTATCAATTATGCTATTACATTTTTTGTTTTATTGTAAGATTGGACTAAGTTATCATTCATTCTTTCATTCTGCTTCCAAATAAGAGTATACAGGACCATCGTAGGAGAAACTTGTATTTTATTGAGTAAAAATTGCAGTCGTCCACCCGCAAGTCCAGCAACTGAGCTTATGGCCCAACGATTATGCATGTTTGCAAATACGAGCGATAAAAAGCTGTGAATATTGCGTTGCCTCTTTGCAAATACAAGCGATAAAAAGCTGTGAACACTGCGTTGCCTGGACTGCACGTGTGGTCTCTATATGTTTCGGTAGAGTTTGACATTTGCCTTGTGCTCTTTCCTGTCAGTCTGACGAAGGAGAGGAAGTGGACGCAACTGTGGATTACCGTGGCACCGGGAATCCGGATCCTATGAATGTGCCCGTCTTGACGAGATCGAATTTGCACACCTGCATGCCTTTTAGACATGTACGCAGGCGCTTATCTTTACTAGTTTTCTTGGGAAATCTGAGCCATGCCATATAAATTGTTACTGAGAGAAAAAAGCAAATACTTTCAGCTCAAACTGTAAACAGAACTAAATTAAACCCAAAAAATCCGTTGGCTCAGTTTTGAGCACTCATAAATCATGTGTACATAGCATCACCACTTTCAAAAATCTAAGAGGATCTAAAAGGAACTAGGAGAATCGGCTGATTATACATTACATTCATGTTGCCAATTGTCCCAGCTTGGAATTTTAATTTTGACTAGTACCAATGCACGTGCGCCACGCACATGTTCAAGAGAAATGCGCCACTTGGCATGATGTTTGTAGCATAAATTAGAATTCTAATGAATCTTTAATGGAGTCAACATCGGCTCGAGGTTAGTGCACTCCTAGCGCCCCATGTTCATCTGCCATGCCAACGCCTCCATCCCGAGCAGGTTTTCATCTCTTTTCCTTCTCTTCCGTGGATACTAAAAACTGTGGCAAGCTACCTACGCGAAAGACATCTTCTGAATGAGGATAGTAGACAATGTCGAGGGGATAGTATGCGTAATTTTTCATTTTCGTTCAAGTCACATATGTTCATTATTTATGAACCTTGGATACATCCATATCTATCTAATCTAATCTAGTACTAATAAGTTTATAAATCGTGACATGTCTGCCGTTTAGGTCTGCCTATTTTGAACTGTTGGATTTTTCCCTAAGCAGCGCTGGGCCACACGATTTGAGTCGTCTGCCACATGCCGTGAGTCCGCGCCTCCGCGTTCGTTCGGCCGGAAATTTTACCCTCTGCCGATTGGTCCGAGTTCGACTTGGCTCCGTTCCTTGCGCACTTCCGTAACTCAATCTCTTAAACCGAGTTCGTAACCGATCCCTCGTCCCTCAGCTTATAACCCGCGTTATGCGATGCCCCCGGACGCCTCCGTCGTTGTTAACTCCTGGAACACGACAATCGGGTCGCGCTATGATCTCCGCCAAAATCGCCGGCATACAAATGTACAAGAGGGGCGCTGGGCTCAAATTCAGGTGCATGGAGATGAAGGACGAACACGAGCCCTCTCCGCACGCCAGCGAGTCTCGCTCGAGCTGCTGGTGCCTGGTGCAGCAGGTCAAAGGACGCAACAACAGCTGCCAGGGTGGAGCTCCCCGGCAACAACGCGGTGGAAGCGATACGACGACCCGGCATTCTTGCAGGTGACCGTCGCAACGACCCGCAGCTCGGACCTCAGCGCGTTCACATACAAGCGCAGGAACAAGAAGCGCTTTGACGACGACAATTGGCTGCAGTTCATCCCGTTCATCAAGGCCCCGACGGCAGCTTGAGGCCGCAAAGGAGAGGAAACCGGAGGCCGAGGACGCTACCACCGTGCTGCTCTATATGCGTACGGAACTTGCATCGGAGCGAATTGCATTGATGCAAGGGCTTGCACGTTACAGAGTTTTATAGTCTACATTCTACAATCGAGCATGTCACTAGGCAAGATAGTGCGATACTTAGCACGTAAGTTCATTGAAGACACGCGCCCTAGCTTCCGGTCAGTCATCAGCACTCTTCCCGGATATATTTTTCTTCTTGGATCCTTTAATTTATGACTTTGATTAGGTAAAAATTAGATATAGTTTCTCCATCAGCCTCTCACTAATTGATAGTTTCTCCATGTCACGAGTCACTGTACGCAGGGATGTTGTGGGAGTATACTGACTCGTGACCTGGAATAGTTTTTATTAAAATTATATTTATATTTATTTATAACTTTGATGCATTAACTTCTAGACACATCACACAAAAATGGCATTTTGTGCTGCAATCTTCCTAAAGTAAACAATTTAAATGAATTTGGGAAAAATGAATTATCTTTCATTGATTATTACAAAAACAAAAATATGTTCAATACCCGTAGCAACACACGGGCAAAATGCTAGTTGATGATTGAATGGTATGAAAGTGGGTAACATCAATGCATGTGGCTAGTCCGATCGTCTAACATAAATGGTAAAAACATGAACCAATGAAAAATCTTAGCTCCCAAGCCCAAGTTTACACCACATATGCTCATCTCAGGAAGAAATCAACAAAAATCAGGACAAGAACTCCTGGTGTTGATTAGAAATCATTCCCTGTAATTTAGCTTGATGGACCTTGCAGAGGTCCCCAAAATATTATGTCCAAAGTTTTAATGTGCAGCAACTAATAGAGAAGCTAAATAGACCGAATATACAGAGGATTTTTTTTGAACAAAAACTGAATAATTTAGCACCAAACTGCCCAAAAATCGTTGCAGAGGTCACCTCATAGAACTACTTAAATTAATGGGACACACATGGAACTATTCAGTAAAAGTAGAACATATCAGTCATGTAACCGAAGAACACACCTATTGTCATTTTATTCCATTACTGTAAAGCGATGCATGATCAACCTTGTTGTCTTTAAACTACGTCTTGGGTAGCAACCTGCTTTTTTCTTTAACCACCAACCAAAAAAAAAACAATACACAGCAATCAATTAGTTTCAAAGTATAAGAACAAAAACTTTTGTTGGGCAAAGAAACACATTAGCAGCAACTTGTACACCAATCGAGGAATCACGGGTAGCATTTTGTCCCTGTTGTTCAGTGTTTTTACACATTATTTCAACAGACCATAAAAGAAGTCAACTCCAAAAGTGAAAGGGTGGAATACCTGAACGATGTTGGCGGCAATGAGCAGTGTTTTGCAGGGCGGCACAGCTGTGGTGTAGAGGTCAGGGAGCCGGAACAAAAGAAATTTCCTCTGCTAAGGTGTAGCACCCGCAAATTTTGAACATTTCGATAAACCTAAAATTGGGCCTTTTCAAAAATTTTCAAACTTAAAATAATTGATTAGACTCAAATAGGACTCAATTGAATTTTCTCGAAATTAAAACCATGCATGAAGCAATCATGTGCATTGTTGCCTTTTATTGTCTTTATTTAACTGTTTGTGTGAGTGTTGAAGTCAATCCCAAATTCAAATTCGAATTCTCTTGAATTCCATCCAAAATCCAAATCCAGAAATAGATAAACATTTCCTGGCTTGATGGGCCGCTTTCCCTCCTTTCTCCCGCGTCCGGCCCAACTCCCCCTTCCTCCTTTCTCACCCGCGCCCGGCCTCTGGGCCGCGTCGTCCGCGCGCGCCACGGCCCAGCTGACGTCCGGCCCGTCCGCCCGCCGCGAGCCGCTGACGAGCGGGCCCGTGCCCTTCGTCAACCTCGCGCCGCCGCCGCCGCCCGACCGGCCGGCGCGAGACACGGCATTAACGGCGTTGTCGCCGCTCCTATCCTCCCTCCCGCCATTTGGCAGAGCGTCGAGCTCGCTCTCCTCTTCTCTGTCCGGACCCCCACCTCCTTTCCGCCGGAACCCTAGTTCCCCCGCCATTAAAAGAGACGAGCTCGAGCTCCACGCCGCGGTAGCGTTGAGGCAACGCGCAGCCCCTTCACGCCGCGCCCGGGGCCCCCTCCTTCCTCTGCACCGCGTGGCTGTCGACGCGCGCCCGTCCCCCACCCTCGCGCCGCGCGCCCCCGAAACTCCGGCGAAATATCCCGGCAGCCGCGGGATATTTCCCGGCTCTCCACCGCCTTCGAGCGGGTATAAGAGGAGCGCCGGTCCTACCTTCTCCTCCCGCTGCCATTTCTCTTCCCCGCTCTCCCCCTCCACGCCACCGAGCCCAACTTTCTCTCCCTCTTCTCCAACTCCGACGAGCAATCCCGCCGCCTCCCAAGGCTCCCCACTCCTCTCCGAGCTCAAGGTGAGCTTCCGCACTCTTTCCCGTACCTCTAGCACCCCTCCTTCTCCCTTCTCGCGCACTGCAGCCTAGCTCTCACCGTGCGCCACCGCCGCCTCCTTTTCCTCTCCAACGCCGGCCGCCGTGGAGCACTCCCCGGCCAGGCCGAGCCCACTGGTAGCCTCCACACGCTCCCGCGCACGCGCACGAGTGCTCCAACTTGCACCGCGCGCGCGTGCGCGCGCCTTCGTCGCGCCCGCCAAACCCCGGCCGAGCTCCGGTGAGCTCGCGCCGCCGCTTCACGCATCGCTCACGTGCACACGTCCCTCCGCCAGCTCCGCCATAGCGCGTAGGCCACTGACACCCGCTCCATCCCTCCCTTCCGCCAGCTCCAGGGCACTCCGACGAGCCCTCCGGCGAGGCGGGAACTTTTCCCCCGCCTCCGCCGCGTCGGAGCCGCCGCGCCGCGTCGAGCCCGCGTGGCGTCCGCGTGGCGGCCACGTCGGCGCCGCATCGGCACGCCCCATCGCGTGGCGCGCACGCGTGGTGCACGCGGCCCACGTGCACCACACGCACGCGCAGGGTCGGTCCACGCTTCTGTGGACCGAGTCCACCAAACAGTAGCACCCGGGGCCCCCGGCCCCAGCTGGCCCACATGTCAGCCTCTGCTTCGCACACAAAATGCTGGGTACACCCGAGAGTGTACACAGAAATAAATTTCGGGCACATTTCTAATATCAGAAAAATTCCCAAAAATATCCAAAAATCCCCAAAATCATTTCTAACCCTTTTCCAACCTTTGTGCACCTCTGGAAAAATTAGGGTGGAGATTATACTTAATTAAAGTTAATCTACCCCTAATTTAATCCTTTTCCCCTAAATTCAAATATTCATATCTTCGTCGTTTTAACTCCGAATTCGATAATTCTTGCACCATTGTTCATCTAAAATCATCCTCTACCATATTCCATCAAAACCATTTTTAGTGGAGTATTTTATTTTATTTATTTTATTTTAATGATTGTTTAATTGAGTGTTAAGCGGTAGATTGAGCCTTTCTTTTATTTAATCGCTAGGTGATCAAGTCTTCGAGGAGGAACACGAGGACCCCGACTACGAGGAAGGCTTAGAGGAGGAAGATTTTGGTGAAGGCAAGTCCTAACCACCTTGATCATATTTGACCTAATTAATTCCTACAAAATATCCTATATAGAGCCTGTGTGCAAATTAAACATGCATGGGCTTTTAAAATGATTTAAATATTAGAGTAACCTATCTTGTTGAAAGCCATGCCTTGTTTATTGCTATCCTTAATCCATTGTTAACCCTAGGCTCCAACAGCATTAATCTTTAATGATTTGTTGGAAAATATTGCCGCTTAGGTTCTATCACACTGTGTTAATTAATAATATTTGCTTCACATGTTTTTGTGTGAAAATGTGTGAGTGTGACTTGGTGATGTGTGTGTGAAATAAAAGGGATGGGCTTAGTAAGTGAAACCCATAGTGGGGGTTATGTTTTAGACGGGAGCAAGCGAGGTAGTCCTCAGTGGGGAGGCTATCTCTGGGACGCTACTTCTCGTTGGAGAGTAGCTATTGAAGATGCTTGCTTCGGTCGTATAAAGACCGGTTCATGTGCCGCCTTGCCTAGCACTTGAGTGCAACCACGAGCCCCTGTTATGGGCAGGGTTTGGAACCACACCCTACTAGTAATCGCCCGGTACCACCAGGAGGCAGGGAGTTGCAATCGGAAGCCAGGAGAGGATCTTGGCGAGGTTGGCGTCGGGTCTGGCAAGTGAAAGTTATTTGGCTATATTATGCCCACGTGAAGCCCCTGGTCGCAGATTTTCCGAGGTGGTACCGTGGTGACATTAGGCAGGTACGGAACCATTAGCATGTCCTTCCGATCCACGACGGTGGAAAGGTCTGGCATGCCTCGTGGGTAAAGTGTACGACCTCTGCAGAGCGTAAGAATCTATCCGGATAGCCGTGTTCCACGGCATTGGACAAAGCGAAAGAAATGGCCACACAATGATTAGTTCTCTGTGTGAGTTATCCTTGGCGTGTGTGTTTTCGGAATAACGCCGGTTTGGAGCCGTGTGCTGGTTTCCTGCCAGCGTTAAAATTTGGGAACTGGCGGGAAGGATTTATTCTCCCCCAGGGCCACTCAACCCCACTAAGATCTTATCAAAGATGACTTAGAATTTTACTAAATGTTTTGGTTTGCAAAACAAACCCTGCATTGAAAATTGGCTTTTCGGCCGATCGATGAAAACCCCAGCCTATTCCTTGGCAACCTCCTTGCATATGAGTCACCCTTGAGATAGGACTTGCTGAGTACCTTATGTACTCATTCCCCATCTTAATCAATCATTCAGAGGAAGAAGCAGAGTATGACTTTCAAGCCGATGGCGAAGAAGACTAGGGTCGTCACGCGCAAGTTTGCCAGTGGAGTGGATCTGCTTCCGCCGTCCGTTGCGTAGAATAAAGTGTGGCATTGCTGCTTCCCAGCAATGGCCACTGTGGTGTGATGTGTGGTGTTGTAAGGCCTCTGGCCACATCAAAGACCTTTTATGTAAATTAAAAGGCTTGTAATGAGCTTTGGTAATAAATAAAGGTGTGACTCTGAAGTGCCATTATGTGAGAATGTCCGTATCAGCGTCTGATCCAGGGACTGATACGGCGGATTCAAGTACCTCTGAAAATGGGGTATGACAGAGTGGTATCAGAGCCATACTTGCCCGTAGGATGACCCTTAGCTTGGAAACGTGCGAGAGAGGAGTAGTATTTTATACAAACTATTTATAAAATTCTACTTCTCTACCTATGCTCTATTTATAAAATTCTTTTCTCCAGTACTTACCTCTTTTCAAAATTTGTGTGTAGGTAGATGGAGGACCTTCGTGCAGAGCTAGCCCAGCTGGAGGAGTGCCGAGCTCAGACTGCCCGCGTTCTCGAGGACACCGCCCAGATGTGGGACGAGGACGTCCGCAGACTTCGAGAGACCCAGGCACAGCTTGCAGAGGTTCAGGCACAGCTCACTGCGTCCCAGGACGAGGTTGCACGTTTGACCTCCAGACTTGAGTTTGTGAGGAGGCTTTGGGAGGAGGACGCTCTGTACCTCATCCGAGAGGTGGACCGCTGCTACGTGAGGCTTCACGAGGTTGGAGCAGGACCCCGCCGCAGGATGACCCCGAGGATCGAAGGACCAGCACGTCACCTTCACTACGCTTGCCCGACGGACTCCGACCCCGACACTAAGCCGACTGGAGACTCCTGGTCTTCTGGAGGTTCGGACCCGTCCGGAGGCGACTCAGGGTTAGGTTCTGACAGCCAGGGACACACTGACTCAGAGGACTCTGAGGATCTTATGGAGTGGGCCGCAGAGCTAGAGGCCGCACTCATGAGAGAGGAGTCCACTGAGGAGGACTGTTACGGAGTTGCCCCCACTGAGGAGTCAGTGGCGGAGAACTTCGTGGACCTTCCTGGAGACGACGACGAGGTTATGGGCGAGGAGCAGCCTGCCCAGACAGACGTACCAGCAGAGCAGGAGCAGCCCGCACTGTATGACACCCCACCAGCACTGGAGCTGCCAGAGAGCCTTCCGACGCCGACCCCAGCGGACCCAGCGGACCCAGCACTGGAGGAGTACTACCGCCTGCTCAGCACGGACCGAGCTAGTCCAGGACCCGTTCGACCTCTTCGAGGAGTGGCAGCAGGCTCAGGGCTTTCGAGCTTGAGGAGCGCTAGATAGGAGTAGTGCAGGAGTTTCGATAGTGTCTAGTCTCTAGTGCTAGGCGCTGTCTCGAGTAGTGTCGAGAGTCTAGAGTTAAGGTTGCCTCTAGTGGAGTCTTGTGTGATGAGAGTCGTGGTCTAGAACTCCCCTGGTGGTCGAGTCCTGTTGTAGTCTAGGCTGCGTCGAGTCCGTTTATGTATATAAATAAGAAAGGACTTTGGTATGTGTGATCGCACCTTGTTATTATGAATGCAGTGCTGTGTTGATGTAATGATGCTGGATCTTCTGTTTGCGTGTGTGCAAGATTTCTGGAAATTCTTTTCCATTGATCTTGTTTTGTCGTGCCTCGTAGTTCGTAGATTCCGTGAGTGTCCCATCTCACCTTTCTGCTAAACCCGTTAAACAGATGCCTCCCAAAAGATCTGTCAGGCTACAACAACGCCGTGAACGTGAGGAACACGACGAAGAGGACAACGTCCAGAATCAGGGAGGTGGACGTGGAAGAGGCAGGAACACTGCCCCGCGTGGCAGAGGTGGAGGTAGAGGTAGAGGTGGAGGTAGAGTTGAGAATGACAATAACCAAGAGCAACAGGAGGATGAAGCGAGTCAGAATCAGGAAGGATATGATGAGGTTGAAAATAACAATCAGAACAGAGGTGGAGGAAATCAGAACCGTGGTAGAGGTGGAAGAGGTGGTGGACGAGGTGGTAGACTACCAGGACCACCTGTCACCAATTTGGTGGAAGTAATGGATAATCAGACCCGTCTGATGGAGGTAATAGCTCAAGGACTGCTAGACCGTACTCCAGGTCCCCAGAGCAAGATGTCCGAATTCATGAGGCTCAGGCCCCCGACATTTGAGGGTACTGAGGAGGATCCACTAGCAGCTGATGATTGGCTGAGAGACATCACCAAGAAGCTGCACTTGGTGAATGCGGATGACAGAGAGAAGGTGCTGTTAGCATCTCACCAGCTGAAAGGAGCAGCAAGTGAATGGTGGGATAACTACAGAGAAGGTGCAGAAAATGCAGATGCTACTACCTGGGAGGAATTCCAGGAGGAATTCAGGAGGTATCACATCCCAGAGGGTGTGATTGAGATGAAGGCCGATGAATTCCGCTCACTGAAGCAGGGAGCAATGACAGTCAATCAATATATCAGGAAGTTCATGAAATTGGCTCGTTATGCTCCCGACGATGTCAACACCGACAAGAAGAAGCAGGATCGTTTCCGAAAGGGACTTAATCCTGGATTAAGAGTGCAGCTAGTCACACACATATATCCAGATTTCAACACTCTTATGAATCGTGCACTTCTTCTAGAAGATGCACGTTCTCACATTGAGCATGATAGAAAGCGCAAATTCACTGCGCAGAAGCTCAAGCAGCAGGAGAGGAATCAGAAGCCAAGAATCAATAACAGCTTTCAGAAGCCAAAGTACCAGCCAACAATGCAATACAGGACCTCAGCGTCCAATCAGCAAAGCTCAGCACCATCATACCGCAATCAGAGTTCTGGCAGCCAGCAGAAGAGCGGTTCCAGTGTTGCCCAGCCCAACAACAACGACAAGAGAACCTGCTTTCACTGCCGCGAGCCAGGCCATATGATTACAAGATGCCCTTATCGGAACCAAAGCAATGTTCCAACTCAGCAGCATCAATCAAATAGCGCCAGAACTGCAGCATCAGGAAATGGACGTGGTGGACAGCAATCCTCGGGACAACCGCGAAGGAACAATCAAACTTTCGGCCGAGGCAAGGTCAACCACATCAATGCAGACGAAGTTGAGGATACTCCAGACGTTGTACTTGGTGAGTACCTCGTCAACTCAACTCTTGCAACCGTTCTGTTTGATTCTGGAGCTTCGCACTCATTTGTTTCATCGAAGTTTGTTGCTACAAACGGATTGCCAACTGTTATGCTAAAACAACCCCTAATAATCCGGACTCCCGGGGCCGAGACCAAAAGCTATTTGGGATGCCCACGGGTTAAGATCCTTTTAAGTGGGGTAGAGTTCCTAGCGAACTTAGTAGTCCTAGAATCTCAGGGGATAGATGTCATCCTCGGAATGGACTGGTTAAGCAAGCACCGAGGCAACATAGCATGTGACACCCGAAAGGTTACTCTAATAAACCACAAAGGAATTCAAGTGGTATGTGAACCAAAAAGGCCAAAAGATACACCAATGGTTCACCACATGGAAGCAATGTCATTGGATGAAGTGCCAGTGGTCTGTGAATACCCAGATGTGTTTCCAGAAGAGCTACCAGGCATGCCACCTGACAGGGATATAGAATTCATCATTGACCTAATCCCCGGAACCTCTCCAATAGCAAAGAGACCATATCGAATGGCAGCTAATGAGCTAGCAGAATTGAAGGCACAAATAGCAGAATTGCAGAAGAAGGGCTTTATTAGGCCAAGTTCGTCACCATGGGGATCACCAGTTCTCTTTGTCAAAAAGAAAGACGGTAGTCTTAGATTGTGCATAGACTACCGATCTCTTAATGAAGTCACCATTAAGAATAAGTATCCTTTGCCCAGGATCGATGATTTATTTGATCAATTGAAAGGAGCCAAGTATTTCTCCAAGATTGATTTGAGATCTGGGTACTATCAATTGAAGATTAGAGAAGGAGACATCCTTAAGACAGCCTTCGTTACCAGATATGGGCAGTATGAGTTCACTGTGATGCCATTCGGACTCACAAATGCACCTGCATACTTCATGAATCTGATGAACAAGGTATTCATGGAAGAGTTAGATCGATTTGTCGTTGTCTTTATTGACGACATTCTGATCTACTCTAAGAGTGCCGAAGAGCACGAGGAACATTTGAGAATAGTGGTGGAAAGGTTGAGAGCACATCAATTGTACGCCAAATTCAGTAAATGTGAATTTTGGCTAAACAGAGTGGCTTTCCTTGGACATATCCTGACTGAAGAAGGAGTGTCAGTCGACCCATCCAAGGTTGAAGCAGTCACCAATTGGAAGCAACCAAATGTGACAGAGGTCAGAAGCTTCCTTGGCTTGGCAGGCTATTACCGCAGATTCATCGAAGGATTTTCTAAGATAGCCAGGCCTATGACAGCCTTGACACAGAAAGGCAAGGAATTTAAGTGGACAGATGCTTGCGAAAGAAGTTTTCAAGAACTAAAGAAAAGGTTGACAACAGCCCCTGTGCTGACCTTGCCAGACATCCACCGTGACTTCGTCGTGTATTGCGATGCGTCACGGCAGGGATTAGGATGCGTCCTAATGCAAGATGGACGAGTGGTAGCATATGCCTCAAGACAATTAAAGACACATGAGCAGAACTACCCTACTCATGACTTGGAGTTAGCAGCTGTCGTTCATGCGCTCAAGATCTGGAGGCACTACCTAATTGGAAATAAGTGTGAGATATACACGGATCACAAAAGCCTAAAGTATATCTTCACCCAGTCAGACCTAAACCTCAGGCAACAAAGATGGCTAGAATTAATCAAGGATTACAACCTGGAGATACATTACCATCCAGGAAAAGCTAATGTGGTGGCGGATGCGCTAAGTCGCAAGGTGTCCCGTCATCGTGTTAGAACTTCCAAACGGATGCCTGAGTTACAAGCAGAGATGGAAAAGCTAAACCTACACATCGCCCAACCAGGTCAGTTGAATACACTGTGTGTGGAACCCACACTGGAGAGCCAGATACGCACAGCTCAGGAGACAGATAAGGAAATACAGGAGTTTAAGAAGAAAACAGGGGAAGACAAAGCCCCTGGATTTCGAGTAGATAACCAGGGAACCCTGTGGTACAAGGATCGAATCTGCGTACCAAGTATGGGTGGATATCGACAACTCATCCTGGATGAAGCACATAACTCTGCCTACTCCATCCATCCTGGAAGTACCAAGATGTACTTGGATTTGAAGCAGAAATACTGGTGGACTGGCATGAAGAAAGATATCGCAGAATTTATAGCCAGATGTGACATATGTCAGAGAGTGAAGGCAGAACACCAGAGACCTGCAGGACTATTACAACCACTGCATGTTCCAGTATGGAAGTGGGACGAAATTAGCATGGATTTCATCGTGGGACTGCCCAGGACCCAGAAAGGAAATGACTCAATATGGGTCATAGTAGACCGTTTGACCAAGGTTGCTCATTTCATACCAGTGAAGACGGCCTACAGAGGAGACAGGTATGCTCAGCTCTATGTAGATAACATCCTTAAACTACATGGAGTTCCGAGCAGAATAGTATCCGACAGAGGCTCACAGTTCACCTCAAGATTTTGGAAGAGCTTACATGGTTTACTAAAAACCAAGTTGGATTATAGCTCTGCCTATCATCCTCAAACTGATGGACAGACAGAAAGGGTAAACCAAATTCTGGAGGATATGTTGAGAGCATGCGTCCTAGTCTATGGAAAAGATTGCGAAAAGAGTTTGGCCTTCGCAGAATTTTCATACAACAATAGCTACCAAACAAGCCTGCAAATGTCACCATTCGAGGCATTGTATGGTAGGAAATGCAGAACACCACTAATGTGGTCAGAAGTAGGAGAAAGATCGCTTTTTGGACCCGCAATCATCAGGGATGCCGAAGAAAAGGTGGCACTGATCAGAGAAAACTTGAAAGCAGCCCAGAGCAGGCAAAAGAGCTATGCAGACACAAGGCGTAGAGAGTTGAGCTTCGAAAAAGGAGATTATGTATATCTCAAGGTATCGCCAATTCGAGGTACACGAAGATTTCAAATTAAGGGAAAGTTAGCCCCAAGGTATATCGGACCATTCAAGATACTTGAGAGGATCGGAAAAGTGGCATACCGTCTTGAACTCCCTGAGGAGATGTCCGACGTACACAATGTCTTCCATGTATCACAACTAAAGAAATGTCTGAGGGTCCCAGAAGAAGTAATACCCCCTGAAGTAATGGACCTTCAGCCCGATCTCCGATATCAGGAAAGACCTATAAAGATATTGGATGTTGCCACCCGGCTAACGAGAAGGAATGCCATAAGATTTTGCCGAGTGCAATGGAGCAATCATACTGAGGCAAAGGCCACATGGGAACGAGAAGATGACCTTAGGAGAGAGTTTCCGTACCTGTTCGGTAGCGAGTCGGAATCTCGAGGACGATATTCTGTTTAAGTGGGGTAGGTCTGTAGCACCCGCAAATTTTGAACATTTCGATAAACCTAAAATTGGGCCTTTTCAAAAATTTTCAAACTTAAAATAATTGATTAGACTCAAATAGGACTCAATTGAATTTTCTCGAAATTAAAACCATGCATGAAGCAATCATGTGCATTGTTGCCTTCGAGCGGGTATAAGAGGAGCGCCGGTCCTACCTTCTCCTCCCGCTGCCATTTCTCTTCCCCGCTCTCCCCCTCCACGCCACCGAGCCCAACTTTCTCTCCCTCTTCTCCAACTCCGACGAGCAATCCCGTCGCCTCCCAAGGCTCCCCACTCCTCTCCGAGCTCAAGGTGAGCTTCCGCACTCTTTCCCGTACCTCTAGCACCCCTCCTTCTCCCTTCTCGCGCACTGCAGCCTAGCTCTCACCGTGCGCCACCGCCGCCTCCTTTTCCTCTCCAACGCCGGCCGCCGTGGAGCACTCCCCGGCCAGGCCGAGCCCACTGGTAGCCTCCACACGCTACCGCGCACGCGCACGAGTGCTCCAACTTGCACCGCGCGCGCGTGCGCGCGCCTTCGTCGCGCCCGCCAAACCCCGGCCGAGCTCCGGTGAGCTCGCGCCGCCGCTTCACGCATCGCTCACGTGCACACGTCCCTCCGCCAGCTCCGCCATAGCGCGTAGGCCACCGACACCCGCTCCATCCCTCCCTTCCGCCAGCTCCAGGGCACTCCGACGAGCCCTCCGGCGAGGCGGGAACTTTTCCCCCACCTCCGCCGCGTCGGAGCCGCCGCGCCGCGTCGAGCCCGCGTGGCGTCCGCGTGGCGGCCACGTCGGCGCCGCATCGGCACGCCCCATCGCGTGGCGCGCACGCGTGGTGCACGCGGCCCACGTGCACCACACGCACGCGCAGGGTCGGTCCACGCTTCTGTGGACCGAGTCCACCAAACAGTAGCACCCGGGGCCCCCGGCCCCAGCTGGCCCACATGTCAGCCTCTGCTTCGCACACAAAATGCTGGGTACACCCGAGAGTGTACACAGAAATAAATTTCGGGCACATTTCTAATATCAGAAAAATTCCCAAAAATATCCAAAAATCCCCAAAATCATTTCTAACCCTTTTCCAACCTTTGTGCACCTCTGGAAAAATTAGGGTGGAGATTATACTTAATTAAAGTTAATCTACCCCTAATTTAATCCTTTTCCCCTAAATTCAAATATTCATATCTTCGTCGTTTTAACTCCGAATTCGATAATTCTTGCACCATTGTTCATCTAAAATCATCCTCTACCATATTCCATCAAAACCATTTTTAGTGGAGTATTTTATTTTATTTATTTTATTTTAATGATTGTTTAATTGAGTGTTAAGCGGTAGATTGAGCCTTTCTTTTATTTAATCGCTAGGTGATCAAGTCTTCGAGGAGGAACACGAGGACCCCGACTACGAGGAAGGCTTAGAGGAGGAAGATTTTGGTGAAGGCAAGTCCTAACCACCTTGATCATATTTGACCTAATTAATTCCTACAAAATATCCTATATAGAGCCTGTGTGCAAATTAAACATGCATGGGCTTTTAAAATGATTTAAATATTAGAGTAACCTATCTTGTTGAAAGCCATGCCTTGTTTATTGCTATCCTTAATCCATTGTTAACCCTAGGCTCCAACAGCATTAATCTTTAATGATTTGTTGGAAAATATTGCCGCTTAGGTTCTATCACACTGTGTTAATTAATAATATTTGCTTCACATGTTTTTGTGTGAAAATGTGTGAGTGTGACTTGGTGATGTGTGTGTGAAATAAAAGGGATGGGCTTAGTAAGTGAAACCCATAGTGGGGGTTATGTTTTAGACGGGAGCAAGCGAGGTAGTCCTCAGTGGGGAGGCTATCTCTGGGACGCTACTTCTCGTTGGAGAGTAGCTATTGAAGATGCTTGCTTCGGTCGTATAAGGACTGGTTCATGTGCCGCCTTGCCTAGCACTTGAGTGCAACCACGAGCCCCTGTTATGGGCAGGGTTTGGAACCACACCCTACTAGTGATCGCCCGGTACCACCAGGAGGCAGGGAGTTGCAATCGGAAGCCAGGAGAGGATCTTGACGAGGTTGGCGTCGGGTCTGGCAAGTGAAAGTTATTTGGCTATATTATGCCCACGTGAAGCCCCTGGTCGCAGATTTTCCGAGGTGGTACCGTGGTGACATTAGGCAGGTACGGAACCATTAGCATGTCCTTCCGACCCACGACGGTGGAAAGGTCTGGCATGCCTCGTGGGTAAAGTGTACGACCTCTGCAGAGCGTAAGAATCTATCCGGATAGCCGTGTTCCACGGCATTGGACAAAGCGAAAGCAATGGCCACACAATGATTAGTTCTCTGTGTGAGTTATCCTTGGCGTGTGTGTTTTCGGAATAACGCCGGTTTGGAGCCGTGTGCTGGTTTCCTGCCAGCGTTAAAATTTGGGAACTGGCGGGAAGAATTTATTCTCCCCCAGGGCCACTCAACCCCACTAAGATCTTATCAAAGATGACTTAGAGTTTTACAAAATGTTTTGGTTTGCAAAACAAACCCTGCATTGAAAATTGGCTTTTCGGCCGATCGATGAAAACCCCAGCCTATTCCTTGGCAACCTCCTTGCATATGAGTCACCCTTGTGATAGGACTTGCTGAGTACCTTATGTACTCACTCCCCATCTTAATCAATCATTCAGAGGAAGAAGCAGAGTATGACTTTCAAGCCGATGGCGAAGAAGACTAGGGTCGTCACGCGCAAGTTTGCCAGTGGAGTGGATCTGCTTCCGCCGTCCGTTGCGTAGAATAAAGTGTGGCATTGCTGCTTCCCAGCAATGGCCACTGTGGTGTGATGTGTGGTGTTGTAAGGCCTCTGGCCACATCAAAGACCTTTTATGTAAATTAAAAGGCTTGTAATGAGATTTGGTAATAAATAAAGGTGTGACTCTGAAGTGCCATTCTGTGAGAATGTCCGTATCAGCGTCTGATCCAGGGACTGATACGGCGGATTCAAGTACCTCTGAAAATGGGGTATGACATAAGGTAAGAAAACAGGTGAAAAAATCAATATGTTGCTAAAATCATTTGGCAATTACCGAAAGAATGGTGAGATATAGGGGATCTTGTTTCTCACATGTTAAACTTGACGTGGTCTGCCAGCAAAGGCGGATAGTTCAAGCCATTCCCTAGTGATCAATCAACTCAGGTCACAAACTTAACTCCTTCCATTGCACGCACAAAAGCCAGAGCAACGGGTTCAAGGTTGTCCTCCCAGATCAACAGCTTCGAATTCATAATCCTTGCTACCTCCTCATGGTGGGTGTTATGGTCGGGCAGACGTACCAGCGCCGGAACAAGCGTCAACGTGGCTAGGATCACAACGTCTACAGATAGACTCGGAGGCTTCGTGATTAAGAGATTAGTTTGAGATTAGTTTGAAGTTGTTTCGATTAGGGTCTCCTTCAAATCAGAGTTGTTAGCAGATTAGATTCGTTTAGACTCGGCTATATGTAGCCAGGATTGTAATCAAATTTGTTTAAGCGAGAATAAAGAAGCCTCTTGCCTCTTGCTCTCGCGCATCGCGTTCAAGCTCTCGCCGTGCGTTGTCACGGCACCCATACGCCGGCGAGGCTGCAAGCCGCGTCCGGCCGTCTCGCACCCGTACTTCCTCCGCAGTTCGCGACGTCCTAACAACCTGGTATCAGAGATGCCGAGTTCCGACGATGGGAAGAACTCCGGCGCCACGCCGGAGGAGAAGGCCATGGATCAACTAACGAAGCTGGTGGCGGACCTGACCACCAAGCTCGGCGACGTCACGCTCCAGATCTCCGGCGTTGCGTCGCGCCTCACCGAGGTCGAGCGTCGTGGGGTCTCGCCGCCACTGCAGACATCCATGCCCTATGGCATGCCGCTCTCCTACGGCCTGCCGCCGCCCTCCGTCACGCTTCCACCGCCATCCGCGACGTCGGCCAGCGTGCCGCCGCCATCCACCATGCCATCCGTCAACTACAACCACCCACCCCCACCAACCCGTCCACTACCAATTCACCAAATCTCCTTTCCACCATCACCATCGCCGATCCCATCTGCTGCCTTCCACGTTCCACCACCGTTTGTTCATCATGAAGCTCCATCGCTACACAGCCACGCTGCTCATGTTCCACGCTACCACAAGCTTGAGTTCCCAACCTTTGATGGCAAAGAGGATCCCCTCGACTGGCTCAACAGATGCGAGCAGTTCTTCCGGGGACAACGCACGCAGGAGATGGACAAAGTGTGGCTGGCATCATATCACCTCACTAGCATCGCACAACATTGGTACTATATGTTGGAACGCGACCAAGGAACGTCGACATGGGAGCGTTTCAAGGAGCTGTGCAACCTTCGCTTCGGGCCGGCTTTGCGCAGCAACCCGTTGGGCGAGCTCGCCCGACTTCAGTTCCAGTCGACGGTGGAAGAATACCAGGAGCGCTTCATGGCCTTGCTGTGCCACGCCGAACCCCTGCAACCAACCCAGCAAGTGCAGCTATTCACTGCGGGGCTTCCAGACCGCGTTCGCGTGGACGTCGAGCTCCACGACCCGAAGGACCTGCAACAGGCGATGAGCCTCGCGCGGGCATACGAGCGCCGCTCGGCACCAGTCAACACGGCGCCGACCACAGGCCGCACGACGCCGCACCCGGTGACACGCCCTCTGCCGCTGGCCTCGCCACGCACCGGATTACCACCAACCCCGGCAACGACACCAGCATCGGGGTCGTCGTCATCGGTGCAATCAATGCCGTTCAAGCGGCTGACTCCAGCGGAGATGGCCGAACGGTGCAAGCAAGGTCTGTGCTACAACTGCGACGAGAAGTACGCCCGTGGTCACCGCTGCCAGCGGCTCTTCTACCTGGAGGTCTCCGACTACGTCGACGACGACACCACCGAGCCAGCAGAAGAGGCGACCGTCGAGACACCCGTGGTCTCACTCCATGCCGTGACCGGCATCCACGCGGACGGCACGATGCAGCTCGAGGTCATGGTGTATGAGAAGCGCTTGGTTGCGTTGCTCGACTCGGGATCCACACATAACTTAGCACCCAGGTGGCCCGTGAGTTGCGCGTGGTTAGCGCGCCTAGCACAGGCGTGAACGTCACGGTGGCAAACGGGGACAAGGTCCCCTGCGAAGGCACTTGCCGTGGCGTCGACATCCGCATTGGCAAGGAGAATTTTTCCATTGCGGCATATGCCATCGCATTGAGTGGATTCGAATTGGTGCTGGGTGTGCAGTTCCTGAAGACCCTCAGTCCTATCTTGTGGGACTTTGATGATCTCTGCATGGCGTTCTGGAGGGACAAGACTCGCCGTGTCTTGTGGAAGGGCCTGGGTTCGCCGCGGGACGACATCACCGAGCCGTCGCTGCGCACCATCACCTCTACGCCGCGCACACTGATGGACCAGCTGCTGGCGTCCTTCGACGGCATCTTCGTGGAGCCAACGGGGCTGCCGCCGCCTCATTCTCGTGACCATCGTATCACCCTGGTCCCGGGAACGGCGCCGGTGTCGGTGCGACCCTACCGCTACCCACAGTTGCAGAAGGATGAGCTGGAGCGCCAGTGCGCCGCCATGCTCGAGCAGGGCATCATCAGGTCATCAAACTCGGCATTCTCGGCGCCGGTGCTCTTGGTCAAGAAGCACGACGGGACGTGGCGCTTTTGCGTGGACTACCGCGCCCTGAACGAGCGTACCGTCAAGGACAAGTACCCGATCCCGATCATCGACGAGCTGCTCGACGAGCTCCATGGCGCGCACTTCTTCACCAAGCTGGACCTGCGTTCCGGGAACCACCAAGTGCGCGTCCATCCTGCTGACATTGAGAAGACGGCGTTCCGGACGCATCACGGCCACTTTGAGTTCCTCGTCATGCCATTCGGCCTGACGAACGCCCGGACCACGGTCCAAGGACTCATGAACGACATCCTGCGACCATACCTTTGCCGGTTCGTGCTCGTCTTCTTTGACGATATTCTTATTTATAGTGCGTCGTGGACAGATCACCTGCAGCACGTCAAGGCCGTCTTCGAGCTCATTGCAGCCAATAGACTCTTCCTCAAGCGCTGCAAGTGCACATTCGCGGCGCCGTCCGTCTCCTACCTCGGCCGCATCATCTCGGCGGACGGCGTGGCCATGGACGGCGACATGGTCCAGGCCGTAGCAACATGGCCCACGCCACGCTCGGTCCGTGGACTGCGCGGGTTCCTTGGGCTTGCGGGCTACTACCGCAAGTTCATCAAGGATTACGGCGCAATCGCGGCGCCTCTCACGAAGCTGCTAAAGAAGGACAGTTACAGCTGGACCGATGAGGCCGCAACGGCGTTCCAAGCACTGAAGAATGCACTGTCCGCGGCGCCTGTCCTGCAACTCCCTGAATTTGACAAGACCTTCACGGTGGACTGTGATGCGTCAGGCACAGGGTTTGGCGCAGTGCTGCACCAAGGTGCTGGACCACTAGCGTTCTTCAGCCGGCCCTTTGCTGCTCGCCATGCCAAGCTTGCCGCCTACGAAAGAGAATTGATCGGCCTCGTCCAAGCAGTTCGCCACTGGCGTCCTTATCTGTGGGGGCGTCGATTCGTGGTGCGCACGGATCACTACAGCCTCAAATTCATGCTTGATCAGAGGCTGTCCACGATCCTGCAACACCAGTGGATCAGCAAGTTGATTGGGTTTGATTTCACCGTCGAGTACAGGCCGGGAAGACTGAACACGGTGGCCGACGCCTTGTCGCGCCGCGACACAGAGGACGTCGCCCTCCACGCACTATCCATTCCGACGTTCCAGCTGTACGACGACGTCCGCCTCGAGGTGGCGGCCAACGAGGAGATGAGCAAGCTCCGTGACCAGATCCTCGCCGGAGAGTTGGACGCGCCGTGGCGTGTCGAGGATGGGCTCATCCTCCATGGTGGGCGCGTCTTTGTTGCGGCGTCTTCGGCGTTGCTGCCCACGATCCTGCAGCTCGCCCATGGCGCCGGACACGAAGGCATCCAGAAGACCCTGCTCCGTCTCTGCGCCGACTTCTTCGTCCACCATGATCGCAGCTTGGTGCGGGATTTCGTCAAGACATGCACCACATGTCAGCGAAACAAAACAGAGGCGCTGCACCCGGCAGGATTGCTGCAGCCATTGGTGGTTCCATCGCAAGTCTGGGCAGATATCTCCATGGACTTCGTCGAGGGACTTCCTAAAGTCCATGGCAAATCGGTGATCTTAACTGTTGTTGATCGTTTCTCCAAATACGCTCACTTTATTGCCCTCAGTCATCCATACACAGCAGCTTCGGTGGCCAAGGCATTCTTTGAAGGCATTGTGCGTCTCCATGGTTTCCCCACATCAATTGTGAGTGACCGCGACCCGGTCTTCACGAGCAACGTGTGGCGCGACCTGTTCAAGATGGCCGGCGTACGCCTGAACATGAGCACGGCATTCCACCCGCAATCAGACGGCCAGTCCGAGATCGTCAACAAGGCTATCGCCATGTACCTGCGCTGCGTTACCGGCGACCGCCCTCGCGCCTGGGTAGACTGGCTGCCTTGGGCGGAGTACTGCTACAACACGAGCTTCCACTCCAGCCTGCGCACGATGCCGTTCCAGGTTGTCTACGGCCGTGAACCGCCGGCGTTGCTTCCGTTCACGGCGGGCTCGGCAAGCACGGATACCGTCGACTCCATGTTCCGTGACCGTGATGAGTTTCTCGCCGAAGTGCGAGAACGTCTTCTTCAAGCTCAGCAGCTCGCCCGCAAGTACTACGATGCCAATCACCGGGAGCTGACATTTGAAGTGGGCGACTGGGTTTGGCTCCGTCTCCTCCATCGTCAAGCTCGTTCACTCGTTGGCCGCAGGGCTGGCAAGTTGGGACCTCGCTATGCAGGACCGTTCCAAGTGACGGCCAAGGTCGGCACGGTGGCGTACCGTCTTCAACTCCCGGAGGGTGCTCGCCTCCACGATGTGTTCCACGTCGGCTTGCTCAAGCCGTTTCGTGGCACACCACCTGATGCTCCTTCACCACTGCCGCCGATTGAAAATGGCCGTGTGCTACCTGTTCCAGAACGGGCAGTGCGCGCTCAGCTGCGTCGCGGTGTGTGGCATGTGTTGATCCAATGGGCTGGTATGGACGAGGAAAATGCAACTTGGGAAGCAGTCGAGGCCTTCAAGCTTGATTACCCGGAGTTCCAGCTCGAGGACGAGCTGTTTTTGGAGGCGGGGAGAGATGTTATGGTCGGGCAGACGTACCAGCGCCGGAACAAGCGTCAACGTGGCTAGGATCACAACGTCTACAGATAGACTCGGAGGCTTCGTGATTAAGAGATTAGTTTGAGATTAGTTTGAAGTTGTTTCGATTAGGGTCTCCTTCAAATCAGAGTTGTTAGCAGATTAGATTCGTTTAGACTCGGCTATATATAGCCAGGATTGTAATCAAATTTGTTTAAGCGAGAATAAAGAAGCCTCTTGCTCTCGCGCATCGCGTTCAAGCTCTCGCCGTGCGTCGTCACGGCACCCATACGCCGGCGAGGCTGCAAGCCGCGTCCGGCCGTCTCGCACCAGTACTTCGTCCGCAGTTCGCGACGTCCTAACAGTGGGCGCCACTCGTGGGGCGCTAACCGAACAGATTGCATTCCCCTCTGAATATTCTACAGATTATGGGCAAAGGATAGTATTATCACATAAGACATTTATCAAACACACTGCCCACATGTTAAAATTCTGGAACATCAATGGATCAAACTGGCTGCAATATATGTTGCGTTACAAGACTAAATGGCATAACTTTTACATATTAACTGGAAAATGTACAAGTTATATTATATTGCTCATGCTAACACTATAATGTCATGCAAAACCTTAACGTACACCATCATAGTATTTCCTTTGTCTTGGAAAAATACTTTGGATATACTCTGTTGAAAATCTTGATAAAACTGCTTAAGCAAGGGGTCTTTGAGCATGGTAAGTGCCCTGTTTGATCCAGCAAGTTACTTGCACTACAACAAAAATGTCCTTTAGCGACAGTGCCCAAAATCCCGTAGCGACGGTTTTGAAATTCAACTGCCGCTACAGTCGATTGCGGGGCACTGTACCAATGAACCGTCGCTATAAATCATTTGTAGCGACGGTTGACGCCATCAACCGTCTCTACAAAGAGAGCATTTGTAGCCGCGGTTCACATTACGGACCGCGGCTACAAATCGATTTTTAGCCGCGGTTCACATTACGAACTGTCGCTACAAATCGATTTTTAGCCGCGGTTCGTAATGTGAACCGCGGCTACAAATAAAAGACCATGAAACAAAAGAATATTTCATGATTTTTTTAATCCAAAGTTAAAAATTGTAAGTAGTATTTCTCCCACATACGAACTCCAAATTTGATGATTCTTTTTTCTATATTTTTCTAAAATCATGCTCTTTCATGTGATAATGTATGTTTATATGTTTCACTGCGAGAAGATCTATGTTTACCGAGTGTATTATTTTCAGCACTTGGCAAAGCAAAATTCAAACAATATTTTGAAGCCGTAAATGAATTCAAAATAAAAAGTGTTGAACTACAAAGTTGTATAACTTCTCAAGATATACAACTCTTGTTTCGATCATTTCTTGATGCAACAAAGTGATTGTAAATTTGTTCATAAAATCTACATCTATCATATAGTTGTATGAAACTATAAGACAAATATATAAGATTTGTGAATAATATTACTACTACTATGTCGGATGAATATATGGCCAAAATAAAAATTGCATATCCTTAGATGTTATACAACTTTGTAGTTCAATATTTTTTAATGTAAATTAATTTTGCTAACAAAAAATACATTTTAAATTTGAATTTTAAATTTTGTAAACGACCTCGGATGGAGAAGTTACCAAAATGAAATTTGTAGACCTCGACGAAATATAAAACTTTTTAGTTGACAACTTTTGTATTTGAAATTGTTTATCACCTCAAAATAAACGCACAAAGGAAACAAGAAAACACAAATGGCCACGTCAGCAATCCGTCCATTCCAAATAGTGGCTTCTCATTGGTCCAGTCCAAGCCACCCGGATCCTCCACCGTCTTCCTCTTCCACCGCTCTCCCGCAACTCTCTCTCTCTCTCTCTCTCTTCTTCCACCTCTCTCTGATCTCTCTCCTGCACTTCTCTCACACGAGCAGCAGCCCGCAGGATGCAACTCACATCAGCAGCTTCACCACGGCACTTCACCGGCCATACATCAGCAGCCTTTTCCAATCGCCCTTCTTCCTCTTCTCTCTCTTCAATCCCCAATCATCCACAAGTAGCAATGCACGGCAGCAAGCAACGGCCAGCAAGTCAGCAGCAGCTCGCCCACGCGCTGACCAACGCCCGCTCGAGCACGCGCCCGTGTGGCCCGCAGGTTACGCCTCCGTGCCTCCTCGTCCAGCACCGCTCGCGCCCGCCGCGGCTGCAGAGCCGCGCTTGCACCGTGCAGCAAGCTGCCGTGCACAGCGCCCGCGCGCGCCACCTGCGCCCGTGCGCCGCCTGCCTGGAGCAGCGCGGTGAGGCGGCCGTGACCCCTGTCTAGAGCGGCGCGGCGAGGCAACCACGACACCGGCCCCGACCCGGCTCGGCGGAGGCTGCGGACGCGACATCGAGCTGGCGTGGGCGTGGCGTTGCGTCGGCTGGCGCGGCATCGGGCCGGCGTGGGCACGGCGTCGGCTCAGGCTAGCGCGGCAGCGCGTCGGACGGACGCGGCACCAGGATGGCGTGGGCGCGGCATCGCCTCAGGCCGGCGTGGCGTTGCCTCGAGCGGGCGCGGCACCAGGCCGGCGTGGGCGCGGCGCGTCGAGCGGGCGCGGCGTCGGGCTGATGGGGTGCGGCGGCGGCTCGGGCAGGCGCGGCGTCGCGTCGGACGGCGCGGCACCAGGCTGGCGCGGGCGCGGCGGCGGCTCGGGCTGGCGCGGCAGGGCGGCGGGCTGGCGCTGCATCAGGCTGGCGTCGGCACGGCGTCGCGTCGGGCGGGCGCGACCACCTGCTCTCCTGACCGGCCGGCGCGGCGCAACGCCGGTGTGCGTTCACGGCGGCGGAGGGCATCGGCGTCCAGCCACCAGGGCATCGGGCTTCTCATTTTTTTTTGTTTTTTTAAATCCATAGTAGCGGCGGGTGATGGCAGTGTCCGCCGCTACAAATCAATTTGTAGCAACGGTTGCTGCTACCATCCGTCGCTACTAATCAATTTGTAGCGGCGGTTATTTTGAACCGTTGCTGCAGTTCTTAATTTCTAGCGACACAAGCATAGCGACGGTTGTCTGGGTCCGTCGCTATAGTGCATTTTCACCCGCCGCTACAGGAGGTTTCTGTTGTTGTGTTGATTCAACAATGCAATCTATTCGGTTAGCATTAGCACAATATTTTAAAAAATTGCATAGGCTATATATACACATGCCTTTCCACATAGTAAAGGATTAAGTCCAACTTTGGTCCCTCAACTCTTTTCTTGGTTCAGTTTTGGCCCCTTATCTTCTAAACCAGTTAGACTTGGTCCCTCAACTCCTCGTACCATTCAACATTGGTCCTTAAGTGGTTTTCATGGTGGTTTGACCCGTATGACTATACTGACTAGGATCCAGCGTGTCCATTTAACGTGGCCTCTCTCTTTCCGGTGTAGGAAATTTACACTCTGAAAGGACGGGTGCTACTATTCAGAATGTAACAACTGAACCATTCTATCCTCTGCATATTTCATTTTTTTTGTCCATTTTACCACAATTTCATTATTGTGCAGCCTGGTAGGCCAAATCAAAGGATCATCGACACACCTTCAAGGGGTAAACTTGCAACACAGGAAGGTATATCTTCTGCATTGAGCACAGGCTCGACATCTGTACATGTTCAAGTCCAAGAGCAATCCACCAAGCAGACTAAAAGGAGGCCATACAAGAGCACCAGGCCACCACCGAGCCTTCTCAACAAGCATAATATTCGGTAGTATTCTTCATGTTACCATTGCATGTAACCTGCCAAATTGTGGATTATTTTAGTTTAGTGAGTCAAACTTAAACATTAAGCTAGGCTGATGTCTTCCATTTTTTTCTCTTCAGTCACAGTCATTGTCTCTGAACTTATTTGCATACGTCTTTGTTATCTTCACAAAAACCGGCGAAGGCTGTGAGTACTACAAGTTCATTTGGGAGAACCGAGCGCCCTCACGGGTCAAATTCTTTGGCTGGCTGCTGGTTCAGAACAGAATCCAGACAAGAGAGAACCTGCTCGAGAAACATTGTGTCGATTCTGATGTGTGTGAGCTTTGTGGCACGAGAACGGAAACCTCAGCTCACCTCATCGCCGGCTGCTCCTTCGCTGCAGGTTTCTGGAGTCGCATAGGCGTCAACATTTCGGAGGCCGACGTCTCTGCACTTTGGCAAGTTCATCCACCAAGCTCCGTCCCTGCTGCTCAGTTCAACATGTTCCTCCTCCTCTTCTGTTGGCGACTCTGGAAGCACCGGCACGATGTGATCTTTTGCTCCCTACCCCCATGCTATGCTCGTCTCTTTGCTGGTCTGCGTGAAGATGCGGAGCTCTGGGCTTGTAGGCTACCGCCGGCTGACCGGCAAATCGTCCAAATTTGGACATCGATGTTCCACTCCCAACCCTCCTCTCTAATCATCTCGAACGACATGTAACATCCTGCTCATGTATGAACCATTTGAAATGAAATGAAAAGGTGGGGATGCCCTCCCCCCCCCCCCCCCCCCCCCCCTCTTCACAAAAAAAAAAATCAGTTCAAATAGATGCAGCTATATGACAGTTTCATTGAAGAAATTGCGTGAGTCCAGGAGTTACATGGCACCACTACTATCTCGTTTAGAAGAAAAACTATCACCAGCATACAAGACTGTAAAGTATCACTGCTCATGGTATTTGCAGTGTAGCTGAATATCACCGGCCTGACGACGCTAAAGCTCGAGCTCTGCATACCGTTTCCCTTTACAATCGCCATGCCATCAGTCTTGCAGTCACACATGCCGTCAGTCTTGCAGTCACCGACCCCATCAATCTGGCCATGGTGTTGCAATTTACAATCACATTCGTATTGACTCCTGTGCAGCAATTGATCACTCATTGATGCAGATATAATAAAAAGGATCGGTACTAACACAGAGAACATACCACTTCGGCTCCCAAACACTGCTCAATCGCTACATACTTGAGCATGGCGTTTCCATTCTCTGCCACCTTGCCACATAACAGGAACCGGATTTGGAAGCCAAAGCGCCCGAATCAACTTCATGGCGCGATTCAAACAAGGGATGGCAGGGGGAGGGAACGAGCTTGGGTAGAAGTCGGCAACGATGAGGAGGCCGCCAGCCGAGTGGGGAAATTTTGATAGGGATTTGGAAATTGAGACAGAGGTAAGAAAGAGAGAGAGAGAGAGAGACAGAGAGAGAGAGAGAGAGCGCAGGGGAGGAGAACGGTCTGACTCATCACCACTGCCACGTTGGATTCTTAGTCAACATAGCCATACGGGTCAAACCACCATGAAAACCACTTAAGGACCAATGTTGAATGGTACGAGGAATCGAGGGACCAAGTCTAACCGGTTTAGAAGATGAAGGGCCAAAGCTGAACCAAGACAAGAGTTGAGGGACCAAAGTTGGACTTAATCCCAGAGTAAATAAGCACTTATATTAAGGTTTGCAATATTTGTAACCCGAACAAAGAAACAAAATCAAGCAGTGGTAATGGGTCAGATGAACAGTGGCAAAGGTGGTTCTGTTGGACAACAGTAATGGCTACGGCCCCTTCGTGATAAGAATAGTGAATAGATTACCATTCATGGTAGTCAAATTAAAAAAAACAGCCCATGATTGTAAACCACTCAATTAGTCAGAGGAATGATAATTAATCACTAGAACAAATATGCTGATTAGTGACGTTTTTAACGCGTCACCGACTGCTTGTAGTGATGAAATTTTTATCATAAATCGCGATTTATGACCTTTTAGGGTCCGTCAGCAGTCGAGCGTGGTCAGTTATGATTTATGACCTTTTTTAGACACAGACCACAGGATGGTGACAGTTGCTCATTCGTCAGGCCCACTTTTTAAGTCCATTCTTCCAGGCCCAACTCAGCACTGGGCCATTTTTTTATCAGCAGACAAGCCCAAGTACACAATAAAAAAGGTAATTATAATGACAAGGTGTAGATAATTTCGGATAAAAGTAGCAAAAATCACAATATTTACATTCATGATTTTAAAAAAAAATCCAAAATCATGGTCAGGTTACAGTCAAACAGCTCCAATCATGTCAAAAAGAAACCACAGCCAAAAGCATCGTCACATCCTTTAGGCGAAGCCACCAACGGTATCACAAATAGAACTGCAATCACAATAAGATAAACAAATATGTTAAAAGATCAAATGGTTATACTTATGCAAGTATAGTATGTAACAACGCGAATATTTTACAAGTTACATCAATCTTATATCAACGGATATAACTGAAACTTCCATCTAATTCAGAGAACTGCGCACAATGGTTGTAGATATCTTTAAGCTCAAGAGCACACACATTAGCTGCTAAGTGCATAGCCATAAGGACACAACATATATTGTAGTGAAAACAGGGAAGGAAAAGAAGAAACAACCACTTACATGATGGGATTGCAGCAGCTGGGCGTGGAGCAGAGGAAGCAGCCGCACAGCAATGGAGGAAGCACGTGTCCATGTATTCAGCATCCAGGCCGCCACAGTGTAGTTGCAGCCACCCCAGACCAGGATAGAAGAATCAGCAGCAGCCATAAGCAAAATTTAGATGTCAGTGTTCAGATATACTAGATGATTAAAACAAAAATACTGAATATCTTTGGTGCCCAAGCCTGAAGCTGAAAGCAATCCAGCAGTGTGAAACTATGGATTCATCAGGCTCATCATTACCATTTTATCAACAGAATCATGCACTAATTTCCTAATTCTCTTTTAGAAAATTACAGTCTCTGTAAATCACGTGTTTGCAAGGATAGTTAACTGGTCGCACTAACTACTACTAATTACTCAAACCACTGTTAGACAATCTTGTTTGACTAAAAGCTGCAGTCTGCAAACAAAACGACTTTAAAATCGAAGGGCTAGATTAAGCAATGTACATGAAGACATCACAAACTGCGCATCTGGTTTGAACTTGCGAGGCAGGTAGCTAGCTAAGAAACCTAGCAGGTTCTGCATGAAAAAATAAAATCACAAGACCAATTTCGTACCCCAAAGATGAACCTGCGCAGCTGCAATTGCAATGGAAACAAACAGGGCAGCAGCGCTGCGAGCAAGCAAGAAATCAGGCAGCAGTTCGCACAACTGCACAAGCAAGCAACCACAGGCAGCAGAGCAGAGCGATTCGAGATCCAGGGAAGGAGAGAACAGGGACGGGAGCAAGAACCTGCGGCATCGAGGAAGCAGGCCCCATGCACTACATCGCACTTGGACGGGAGAAGCGCGGCGTCGAGGGAGGAGACCAAGTAATGTCAGCCCTAGCAGGCAGACAATCCAATAACAGAAATGAGTGTATGTACCTGAATATACATCTTCCACTCTTGCCCCATCTCTATGAATTCCCAATTGCTCCTGTTCCCACAGAATAGCAAATAAGATAGCAGATCAGTACATCCAATCGCTCCCATCTCTATGCAATTTCACAAAGTCATAAGCAGCTAGCAATATTGTTTTCATGTCACAATGAGACACTAGCACTCTGGCAGGCAGTACCACGCACAATCAGAATGATGTAACTTAAGTTTGCAAGCAATGACTTCTGTGGATTATAAATTCAGTAGTTCAGTTCTCTGTCAAATGGCTCTGATCCGTGAATTATCACATATGCAGAACAATCAACACGACAGATAGTTGCCTAGGTTGAGTTCAATTAAGAGGGGGTACTAGCAGTTGTCACTTAATTTCTTAGAAATTTTGCAGGCATCTCTAGTGCTACCATTTCAGTGTGAAGTCTGGAACCAAATCATTCAAGTAGAGCTAATTGCCATGTACTAGTCGATCTGACCAAAAGGATCGGTCAAATGTTACAGGCAACTACCTGCAAGCCGAGCAGTCAGATAATACAGGGACCAAATCATGTGAAGTCTGGAACGAGTCACACACGAGGAAGTGACTAGCAGAAGCCTGAATTAGTCGAAGACTGGGGGACAGAGTAGGGGCGGAAGGGCCTCACGTGCAAGAAATCGAGGTGGTCCTCGACGTCCTCGAGCGCGGAGCGGATGGCGTGCAGGCTCCTGGCCTCGGCTGCTGTCTCCCCGGCCGCGGCAGCGGCCCGGTCTTCCCCGCCCTTGATGAAGACGCACCCGTTCCTGCCGCTGCAGTGGGCGCCGACGGACAGTGCGGGCGGGGGTGAAGGGGGCAGCAGGAGATGGGCGCGGGAGGCCGCGAGGATGGCGTCGCTGAGGCGGTCGTGGAGGTCCAAGATCCGCTTCAGAGCGCCCTCCGCCTCAGCCGCGTCCCACCGCATCATCGCCAGCGGCGGATCTGGACGCGAACCCGGCCAGCCATGCGGGATTGTGGAGGATGAATGCACGGGAAGCGGGGATCCACTTGGCGGCCACCACCTCAAGCCCGACTCCGCGAGCGCGAGGAGTTGCTGCCGCCGCGCCACCTCAAGGCCATGGACGTCGTGGCCTTGCCCTCGCCACCGGTCACGGTGCCGGCACCGCAGCCCCGACCTGTGCTGGTTGGGAAGGTCGAGGTGAGGAAGGATGTGATGGTGGTCGAAGAGAAGGTGGATTGCTGCCTAGATCTAGGGAGAGAAGGGATCAGCGAGGGGGAGCGGCGGAGAGAAAGGAATGGTTGCTGAGAAAAACCTAAGTCCGTGTTATATACGTGAGTTTGTCTGGGCTTGCAGTACCGGCGGTTGGATTTGATCGGACGGTCGTCAAACAGCGTGGAGCGGGCCAAAAAAAGTTAAAGGCCGGCTGGACTGGAGTTCTATAGGCCCAGCCAGCCCAGAGCTGTAAAGTGTTTAATCAAAAATTTATTTTTGCTTTAAGTTTATCTTTTTTATAGCTAGAAATAAGTTTATTTATGGCCTCAAATTTGTTGAGTATTTATATCATTTCTAGGAACATCACATATATTGTTTTGGGATTTTTTGGAAACATATTAACATGGATGTTTACTCAAAAATGAGTTTTGTGATAAGTATCCAGCATTAGTATTTTGAAAATGATACATATAAAAATGGTTTTCAAAAATTCCACAAAAATTAGTGTTCATTGGGATCGACCAGATACACATTCTCACCAAATTACACCCAAAGTTGCAACAAACTTTGTGAGATATAAAGAAGAGAAGAAATGAGTGCATTTTCTAATTGTTTTGTCAAATTTTATCTCGCAAAATATAACGAATTTTGAGCTGATTTTTGGTTTTTGGCTGTTCCATGTCATCCCAAACCTATGTTATTTTTTGTTAATTGTTTTGGAAAAAAATCCGCCAAAGTGTGTTCAAAGTGAACAAGTCCAGACACATCTCATGAAACTATCACCCAAGTTCAACCATAAGTGAACACTGTCCTCAACAAAAGCTTTGAAAAAATTGTAACATAATTCTCTTGTGTAAAGGTGCTTCAATTCTCCATCTCGACAAAAATTCATATCTAGAAACATTTTCTTTCAAGATTTACAAAAAAAACAAAATCTTAATAAAAAATGGCCACAACCTATTTGGGGATACGACATAGCTATATCATATAAAGTAGTTACATATATTCTACAAATGGATAGATAATATTTTTATCAACGTGGAGGAAAAAAAACGAGCTTATTTGGACTTCGTATGCGGAATATATACAACTTTCAAAATTCGGCAATGAATCAAATTTAGAAAAACAGCTAAGGCCAAGAACTGGAGAAGAACACCAACACGTGACAACGGGCCCGCATATCAGCGAGAGGTGGCGCTCTGGCGGGCTGGGCCAGGCGGGCGAAGCAGGCCGGGTGACGGCATTGGGCCAGGGGACAAGGGAAAGGAAAGGAAAAGCCCAGTCCGAAGGAGGAGAAAAGAAATGGCTGGAGAAAATGGGCCACATAAATTGAGCCCATTGAGGAAGAAAAGGAGAGCAAGAGAAGAAAAAAAGGAAACGGGCCAAGAAGTTTTCGGCCCAAGGTATGGTTGAGGCTTTATATTCTTCTTTTCTATTTCTCTTTTCCTATACTATTTTCTATCTCGAACTTAAACGTTTTCTAACAAAATTTTAAATACATTTTCCACTCAATAAAAAACCTTAATGCAATCTAATCCAGCATGAATGCAACAATAAATTATATTATACATTAATATTTTTATTTAATTTATAAATAAAAATCAAACAAACACATAAATTAAAATAGGAAAATTCAAATATGCAAATGGTGGTTTTGATGCATGTTTAATTTTTTTAAAAAAAATCAAATTTAGCATGGATTTAACTTCTACTTAAATTGAATTTGTTTTAAATTTGAAAAAGTTCAAATTTTTAGGGTGTGTTTTTTTGCTATTTTTTTCACCTCTACCACTATTTTTCCCCTTTTTTCACGAATTTGCTAGGCTGTGTTTTTTTTTTCACGTTGGGCTGAATTTATTTCACGAATATTCTAGACTGGGCTACCTCTTGGCGCAGATGGGCCGGCCTGGGGGGGGGGGGGGGGAGGGTAGAAAGGCTGAAGAAAATGGGCCACAGATTTAGCCCATTGTGGAAGAAAATGAGAGGAAGAGAAAGAAAAAGGAAACGGGCCAAGGAGGTTTTGGCCCAAGGTCTGACTAAGGCTTCCTATTCTCCTTTTATATTTATCTTTTTCTATTCTATTTTCTATTGTCTAAAGAAAATGTTAAATAAGTCTAACAAAACATTTGTTCCAATAATTTTTTTCGAAATAAACTGTTCCAAGCATCCGAATTATTTTTTTCAATAAAAAAATTGTTCCATTAAAGAATCAAATTGTTCCATAGGCCGGAAAATTGTTCAATCAAATTAATCTAATTAACCAAACCATTGGTGGGCCACGTGTGCATGATCTGAAATAATTATTTATCAAAAACTCACATTTTATCAATTATATTTTTCTTTTATTTTTCTTAAAAAATACATGTGGGTCCTGTGTGAGATGTATTTAAAAAGTGGGCCACGTAATGACAATTCATATTTGTCATAAATTTTGGTGTAGAATAAAGAATATTTGTTAATGACGATTCATATTTGTCATAACCATTTGTGACATTTATTATTTACCAATTATGATGTTTTTGTTTGTCATAACATGGTGGCGTCTTGATTTATGACGATTTTGTGGTCAAATTTAATGACGGATTTCGGTTTTCGTCATAAATCACCAGATTTACTCAAAAACGTCATAAACCTAACACACTTTATGACGAAACGGTGTGTTGTCACAAAAAAAAGGTCATAGAATGTCAAGATTGTTGTAGTGTTAGTCGAGTTCGGTATGGCTTCGGAGAAGTAGAAGGCGGAAAACCTTGCATTGTTGTCACACAGGAACTACTCTTAATTGTGTTCGTGCGCGAAAGCAGTCCCAATGGGGATGAGTGGGTGACGAGAAATACCATGGACTTGATCAGTCAACTGATTGAGCTGTTACTAGAAGAAATAGAGGATTGTGATCATATTGCAGATAGGTTCAAGATTCATGGAATCATTCATGAAACCTTGTTTTTTGATGTGTTGTATCATCCTATGTGGGAAGAACCTCACTGGTGCCTATCCATGCGCCTGGATACAATGAAGCTGCAAAAGTTGTTCAGGTGTACTAGTCGTGACTCTAATAAATTTCCGTACTTCGTCGGGTGGCCTTCTAGCAGCATCGATGCTAAGATGCTGTGCTAGAAAAGGATATGCACTGTTTTATTATGATTCTAGTTGTGTATTAATTTGCTGGACTCATCAGCAAACGGATGTGTTGCGCTTTATATTAATTTTGTTTTATAAGTCATATTTGGGAGAAGCAGATATTATTGACATCATCTTACTGAAACTGGAATGCCATTGACAACAATTGTCTTTGATCTCATTCAAGGTATGGTACCACGAGCTGAAATAAAGGTTAGGAACGTCCCCGGCTCGAAAATTTTATAACAGGGGATCGTCCCGTGACGGGTTCTCCCTTTGACTGTTCGGTCCTCTGATTCCTCGCACCTTATATACACGTATTATGTGCTGCGCTTTGTATCAAATTCGTCTTATTAGTTATAGTTTGCATCGAATGTTGTTATTATTGACGTCAGCTACTAAAACTGGAATGCCATTGCCAACAAGAATGATTTGGTAGCACAAGCTGAAACCGGGGACCGCTCAATAGGATAGTTTAACCTTTAATGGACAGCCTTCATTGTGTGCCTATAGTTTGAGCAATTAAAAGTAACATTTGTATATTCTTGGTTAACAACAGATGTAGCTATAACGTGAGATACCATGTTATTTTCTCTAGAGATGTGAGTAGAGTAGTGGAGTGGAGCCTTTCATCTCGTCCTCTAAAATAAAGCCGTGGACCGTTGCCCAAGGGGATCGTCCCGTGCATTGCTCTGAGAAGTGAGAATGCTTTCCTCGGAGAACAGTATTGTCTGGTGCCTGACTTAAATTGTCTACAGCCCCAAGCGCCACTCACGCACCCACATGCTTGCATCGCGAGAATCCCCCACCCCATCCCCACCGACAACTTGAGTGTTTTCCCCCGCGGCTCGGATCAGAGGAGCCCTACACAAATCAGAGGGGACGAACAAACAGGGATCGGCGTTGGTGACGGTGAGTGCTTTCGACTCACTCGACGATGACCTTGAGGTATCAATTCTCGCCCGAATCCCCTGCCATAAGACGCTTCTCAACGCGATGTATGCGAAAAAGGCGTGGCGAAAGTGGCTGTATTCGCCGAAGTTTTGCCGCCTGTACTCGGGGCCGCCACTCCTCGGCTGTTTCATCAACGAATCTATCTTGGCGAGGATTGACGGTCCTTTCCTTCCCTCTTTCTGCATCACTAGGGATTATGATCTGAAGATCAACGCCATTGTTAAAAATGGAGACTTCTTGCTCACCAAAGTCCTCAATCTTTCTAGTAGTGAAATTGTTAGCTAGAACATTGCCGACTGCATTGACAGATTGCTACTTCTGGTGAATTCTCTTACGTGGAAGTTCGTGGTGTACAACCCAATGACGAGATGGTCATCTGATGTTTTTGATTTCTTCCGTGATGAGATTGTGTGGGATGATCTTATTGCAATGCCTCGTCTGTACCCTCCCGATTTGGTCCACTCGGATGCAGACCCAAACTCCTTTCGTGTCGTAGTTCTTGCTATCGACACAGGGAGTAGGGTACGGGCTTTGGTCTTCTCCTCGTCTGAAATGAAGTGGTCAGATTATCCATGGCCAAAAGTCGCCCCGTTTAATTTTAACCTGAACCGTCCGGACCTTGGCTCGATCGGCAACAAGTCCCTGTACTGGGGTTACACAGATAGCAGCTATCTACTGGCACTCGATAAAGCATCATTGAATTCTCAAATATTGAGCTCTCGGGCGAACTGCGACCCGCAGCCGCGGATGAGGCTTCCGCAGAATATTGTTTCGGAGAAGCTGAGGGCGGAAAACCTTGTGTCGTTGCCACACGAGGTCTAATCTTTCAAGTATTCAAGCATGCAAGTGATCCCGATGGGATTGAAAGGTGGGTTCTGGAAGAGACCATTGACTTGACCGATGACCTGAAGGTGCTGTTACCAGTAGAGATACCTGCAGCGGGGCCTCTTCATTTTGTTAGACATATAAATTTTCATGGAATCATTCAGGAAACCGTGTTTTTTGATGCATTATATCCTGGTGGCTACACTGTACCTCACTGATTCCTACCCCTGCGCCTGGATACAACGCAAATGCTTCAGAAGCTGTTCAGTGGTACTCTAGATACTAAGAAATACCCGTACTTCATCGGGTGGCCTTCTAGCAACATTGATGGCTTCCGGGGGGGGGGGCTAGAAAAGGATATATACTGTTTTATTATGATTCTACATTGTATATTTGCTGGACTCATCAGCATAAGGATGTACTACGTTTTGTAATATTTGTCCATAGCATCGTGCGAACCAAATGCCGAAACAATGTCATCCTATGTGTCAATTTTGTCTTATCGGTCATAATTTGCATCGAGCGTTGTCACTATTGACCTCAGCGAACTCAAACTGGAATGCCCTTGCTAACAGTTTTCTGTGATCTCGTTTGGTAGCACAAGCTGATTTTAGCACGTTGTTCAAGGTTTGGTAGCACGAGCTGAAACTGGGGCGTTCAAAGGATGGTCACGTGGTCGAAAATTTTGAACAGGGGAACATCCGTGATCTCATTCCATGTTAAGTACCAACAGGGATCGTCCCTTGCTTTTGCACAGAGAACAGGGGATTGACCAGTGCCTGCGTTCTCGCACGACCATTATATCATCTCGTTCGCGTTTTGGTAGCAAAAACTGGAGAGTGTTCACAGGATCGTCTGAAGGTAGTAACGATGTAGCCGACCAGATTGAGATGGTGGGGGAACGTTGGACCCAACCACACCTGATCTACCGCACGTTCCCCTTACGGTCCAATTCAATACATTATTACTTTGTCTAAAAAGATAGAATAACCTTGTCCAATACAATTGCCAAAAAAATATACAATTACTTTGTCCTCAAATAAAAATTATTCTGCACTCGGAAAAAAACTTTGTCCTCAAATTAAAACCTCACATGTTCGAATCGAACAAGAAAGAAATGTACGATCAATGTATCTCTCCAGTTTCTTCTCTTCGAGTTATTGTACCTCTCTGTCATACGCGGCTGAAATAGTCGTCGCGGCAGCCACCTTGGAATTGGAGTTGGTGTCGGTGTCGGTGTCCTCATTACCTGAAGAAGAATGAGAAGACTGCATCTTGGAGCCGGGTTCTTGCTTGGCCTTGTTGTCTGCAGAAGAGCATGAACTTTCGGCCTGGGAGACAGCGTCGTGCTGGGCTTTCTGATCTGAAGAAGAACGCGCAGGAGATGGAGTCCCGTTGGGAGAAGTGGGGGCCTTTGCCGCAGGAGTAGCAGCGGAACCCTGATGTACATGTTTCATCTCTGTCGACCTTGCTAAAATATCGCGGCATACCCCGTTAATCAATGCAGTATCTTCTTGATATTTTTTGTCAATCAAACCAGTGGGTTGTCCCGAACCTGTAAGCATCATGAGTTGCGGCTCTGGTCCACCAACAGAGACAGGTGGCTCTTCTAATAGAGGTGGGCACTGATTTTTTGTGACTGCCGGCGGAGAAGGTTGGACCACGGTACAATTAAAATGATCCTGTTTTTCTAGCCGCTTTAGTAACTCTGTCATCTTATGCTCGCTACGCTCGTACATCCTATGAAGCTGCTCAAACTTCATGACCCACTGCTCAAGCAAAATTTTGTTTCGTGCCATTATTTGTTGAGCCCCTTCCACCATCTTTTCCTGGCCTGCCAACTTTATCGGCACGGCATCAGTGGCCGTTGTCACCGGTTCATGAACAGTTGATTTGGAGCCCGAGCCGCTTGCCTCATGTTGGCGTGGGCCTCCCATTGGCAGTGGCTCAATAATAATGTCATCATCATCGCTTCCAGACGCAACATCCAACACAATCGCTTCAGCACACTGATCAGCTGTTGGGTGCATGTCAATGCCATGAATCATGTCCCTCTGGCCACGGCGTCTACCTCTTAGTGAAGACGGCGTGTATGGGGTGAAAGATGACGATGACATCTTGTACTTCTCTTGGTACCTTCGCTTCCTCATCTCACTTAGAAAGAACGATATGAAGTGAGCGTACGGCAGCTGTTGGGACAATAACATCCCATCAAAGATGATATCCTCAATCTCACTAAGTAAAAAGTCCACAATGTCGAACGCTTGGCCAGTCATGATGCAAAGAAGAAGCCATTGCTGAAGACTAGTGATGGTCTCATCATTGGGGATCCGTGGTAACAAGGTCCTCCTCAATGCCCTGTGAACCACCTTCGCCTCTGGGCTAAGCAAGGTAGGTGTGCGGTACGATGATCCAACTGTGAAGGCGTCACCAAAAGCGTAATCACCTCCTCCTCTGCAGGGAAGTTGGCAGTGACCAAAGCACGGGGAGGTGGGAGTGCATCTCCATACCCTAAGTTATGTAGACACCTTTCAGGGTGAAGATCAACTCCGAGAAGCCCAGCTAACCCATCTCTTGTGATTGTGCATTTGTGATTCTCAAAGATGAATGAGATATAACTTCGATCAATAGGAACCCAAAGTGTAGCATAGAAAACTTTGACCCATTCCTTGACATATCTGCTGTGCTGTGAAACTAAATCACTCAATCCCTTTAATCTTTCAAAGTACGCATAGATGTTGGCACCACCCGAGGCTCTAATCAGAATTGCCCAGTCCAGTGTCTTGTGTTGAAACAGCTTGATTTTCATCAGGTTCCAGGAGTGCATCAAACTCATCTGAGTAGCAGTCAATAAACCAGTGTCTCCTCGGAACCAATCATCTTCTGGTACATTGCGTAACCTTCTGATCTTCCTACTGCCAGCGCCCCTCAGATCCATCAATGGCACATCTTCAGCTGGGGGTTGTTCTTCTTGCTCTGTATACTCCTCATAGTCGGGACCCGAAGTATGCTCAGTTAAGCGATGCCGCTTCTTTCTATAACCCTCCAGAGGCATCGTCGTTCCAGGCCTCTTGTTCATAGAACGGATCCCACCTTGTGCCCGCGCATAACAAAGACCATGATTGGCCGAGGTACCTACTGTCTTAACCTCAGTGATCTGTTGTAAATTGGATCTGCCTCTCTGCCTTGTCTGTGGATCAGATGTCTGGGCATCAGTGACCACAGGCATCATCCCTGATCGTTGATTGTTCCCAACATGGCCAGCAGCATGTCGTCCTTGCAGCGGCGAGCGTGTTTGCTTGCGACGAGCCATCTGTCACTGAATTGCATGGAAGCAGTGGCGGAGCGTGAGCAACTAATCACATAAGATATTTCATAATAATCAATAATCAATCTGATGAAATTGCATAAGGCGACGACAAGTATGGAATTTCAAAAGCGTTTGTCTCAGAGTTTCTATGAATAACTGAACATAGTGCCGAAGAAAAACTTGGGGTACGTATTGCTCGAAAAAGGAAAAAATACATGGGGTCTCACCACTGCAGAAGATGAAGAGGGCGATGGGGGAACCACCAGCGTAGATCTCCGGCAGCAGATCTCAGATTTGCGGAAACGTGGTGGCGAAACACTAGAGCTAGGGTTACACGGCCGGGGACTCAAATCCGCAGAGGACGGCGGCAGTGAAACTCTATTCTCTAGTGCCTGGGTTACGGCGGCCGGAGGAGAGACAAGGGGTTGAGGCCGGTCGTGTGGTGCTTTGCATCAGCAAGGGGGATAGAGAGGCAGCTCAGCGGCGCCGGCGAGGATAAGAGGCGGAGCGAACGGGCACTGAACTACAGACATGGGAAAGGAGCAGGGCCGATGAGATCACATACCGAACAAAATACGGGTCCAATCATCGCTACAGAGCGGCAGCCCGCCCAAATGTTTCCCTTCGAATATGTATTTAGGTTACTGTACATGGGCTTAATTTCCCCTTTTTTTGCATAAATACATGGGCCGTGGTACGGAATTTGAATTGGGTCCACACGCAGGCCCGTAATGACGAAAACTGCCTGACCTGTGGGTCCTGATGTTCTCAATAGGATGCATGTGGGTCCGCTATGTGTCTAAAATATGCGCGGGTATAATCCCCAAATATATAGTGACCAACATTGCCTGACCTGTGGGTCAACAATATGCTGATTGGATGCGTGTGGGTCCGCCATTTGCTGATTAGGATATGCGTGGGCACAATTTTAATGACGAATAATGCCTGACGTGTGGGTCCAAAATATGCTGACTAGGGTGCGTGTGGGTCCGTCATGTGCTGACTAGAATGCGTGTAGGCATATTTCCCTATTTATGACGAATACTGCCTTACATGTGGGTCCACAATATGCTGACTAGGGAGTGTGGGTCCGCCATGTGCTAATTAGGATATACGTGGGCACAATTTTAATGACGAATAATGCCTGACTTGTGGGGCTAAAATATGCTGACTGGGATGCGTGTGGGTCCGCCATGTGCTGACTAGGATGTGTGCGGGAAATCCTCTAGCAAAGAACGAGTTTTGACTGACATATGGGTACGCCATGCGCTGACTAGGATGCGTGTGGGCATATTTCCCCATTTTATTAATGACGAATTGTGCCTGACGTGTGGATCCACGCTATGCTGATTGGGATGCGTGTGCGGAAAATCCTCTAGCAAAGGATGAATTCTGACTGACGTGTGGGTCCACAACATGCTGACTAGGATGCGGGTGGGCAAAATCCCCCCTCTTGCGACGAATTTGTGGGTCCACTGTTCGCTGACTAGGATGTGGACGGGCGAAATCCCCCCTCCCGCGACGAATATGTGGGTTCGCCCATTTGCTGACTAGGATGCGGACGGGCGAAATCCTGGAATGAACGGTAGTGACGCTTAGTTTTCGTCATAAACAACCTGACCAGTGGGTCCGAAAGGCAACAGTGACGCTTTTTCGTCACCAAACGGGTCTGTTTTGGCGTTTTTAGAGACGAAACGCCGAAATAGTGACGGATCTACAGCAAAATCGTCATTAATCAGCAAATCTGTACTAGTGAATCTAACTGACAAAAGGAACTTGTTGATTTTGAAATCACAAGCAGCTTGATATTCCCCCAAACTGATCGGAAGAGGCAAAGAGGCTACAGGAAACAATCAGTTAAACAAACATGTCCATAATTTCGTCGTACATCTTGAGGGTCTCCTCATGCCCCGGTTACATGGTCCAACCTTGAGTCCAAATAATCGAGATGAATTTGAGGACTAAAATCAAGAAATCTCTATCTCTACTACTTAATAAGTCTAAAGTGGGTCGTCAACCTAAATTTTTCAGACCTCTGACATTTGAATTTGTGTCGAATTCAAATTCAAAATGAATTCAACCAAAAAAAAAATCCGAGTTCAACTCGGTTTCATCATATACAGATCGAATCTCTTTTGTTCAAGTAGAACTATGTGCTGTAATCGTTAGTGTGTTTGGCCTCCATCCTGATGATACAGGTTCGAATTCCAGGTTGCGCATACAACATTCGATTTTTTTTTCCTTTTTGCCTGAAATTTGTGAAATTTATAGAAAAATAAATAAATATCAGAAACATGTGAACCAAATTTTGTTAGAATCAATGTGAACAGATCTACCAAAAGGTACAATCAAACCCTTATGATTTTGAGTAGATAGTTTTACAAAATTTCTAATAATGAAAACAAAGATAAATACATATGTGCATTTCTATGCATGGAAAAAATCTTGAAATATGGCATGCACACATACCTGGGTATTAATGAACTGCTCAACAAGTTTCGTATTTAATTTCCTCATATTTTAGCAGTAATGTCATTTTTCTTGCTTTGTGCCGTTTTAATTTGAATGTTTTATTCTTGCTTGGTTTTGGGACAAAACTAATATAGGTTGCTTTTCCTGAAATTGTGTCTCTTTGGGGAATTTCTTGCATTTTTATTCCTTCCATAACTATGTTAAGAAAACGTATTAAAATGAAATTCTTGCTCTAAATCACTTAAAACCTAAATAAGTTTTTGACATTTAAACTTACTAGGTTATTTATTATTTGCAAGTTGTTGTTGATGTATTTATTTCTAGAAACACGTCACATCAAAGAAGATAATTTGTGCCTCGAAAATAGACACTGTCAGATGAATTTGTGCTACCTAAATGAATCGCTTTGCTATTAATAAAAGTTAAAACAATGAAAATTTCAACACCCGTTGCAACGCACGGGCAAAATGCTAGTACATATATCAAGAAACAAACAAAGTTATTATCCAATGAAAGATAAGAATCAAAAGGATCAGACAATATCATACTTGTAAAACCCATCCCATCTACACACAAGCAAACTCACACTCACACGAAAATGAATCCACGGCCCGACTCCAAATCATATCCTATCTCAACTAAAGCAATTGAGTAGAGGAGACAAGATAAAACAAGCACCTTGTTCTGAATCCAGATCGAGTCTAATACCTCAAGTCTGGTGTGTCTCCAGTCCATACAAATTCAATACCTGCAATTCTAAACAGGTCTCCAATCCACATCGAGTCCAATATTTTTTTCATTTTTGCAAAGATGAGTCCAATACCTGCAGCTTGAACTTGGGAACGAAGGACACTGACAATCACTATGAGTGAAGGTTCGTGAACGAAATTGAGATTGCAGCCATCTCAGTAGTTGCGGGAGATGGATGGAGGACTCAATGTGGTGCCGGGTCATGAAGAGGAGACGCCCGGAGAGGCAGATGCATTGGACCTTCGCAGAAGGTGACCGGACACGACGTAGCTGCGGATCAGGGCCAAGAACAATAGCGACTGGAAAAGCAGATGGTGGGGCGACGTCAACAAAGGAATACGCACGGAATCGGGACGAGTCTATTTTGTTTACGGACCTGTCCAGCGATGAACTCGGTGATGATGCGACTGCGCGAAAACGGCGGTCTGCTGGACGGTGATGCTGAACAGGGGCGGCATCACTGTCGTCCTACCCCGGACTCATGGCGCCAACAGCCTGGTTGTACGCAGCGTCCGTCTTCCTGCTCCGGCTACATGGACGCGTTATCGCCTCCGGTGGAGCACTAACGGCGGCGTACCTCCTCCGGCGGCGCGTAGGGGCGGCCGCGGGACCCAGGTGCGCCTCGCATTGCACCGTGTACCCCGCGTGATTATTTTGGAGGTTTTGATATAGCATCATTATGGAAAGGAATTACAAAAGGAAAGTCTATGGCGTGTCTTCCTTCACGCAGAATCAGACTGGCGCCACCTTCTTTACTTTACTTACTCATTATTTTCCTTGTGATATCACTCCCGTGCGTCGCACGCCTCTCCGCCGTCGCGCGGCTCCGTCCGTGTCACCCAGCTTCAAACCCTAGCCGATGAAGAGGTTGCGACCTGGCCGAGGGAGAGGTTGCGACCTGTGGCCATGGCGGCAGCAAAGGACCAGTTGACGCGGCGAGATCCGACCGGAGCCGCTTGCTCTCCGCGCTCCCGTCCCTGTAATCCTCCCCGCCATCGCGAACCTCAAGTTTTCCGCTCGCCCGTCCATCCCCGCTCGATCTGCGCCGCCACCACCGCTTCATGCCCGCCCCGTCGAGGGCATGAGGACGTACGACGACGGCGGCGCCGGCAAACGACGACGGTGCAGGCCTCGATGCTGAGAGATCTGCGTGATTTCGGCTGCACCGCCGCGCCTGTTCTGGTCAGTGCAACATCCTTCACCTGACCCTTCTTCCTGCTTCGATTTTTGGAGATTGTGAGCTTGTCCTTTGGGTCATACGCTTAGTAAAGCCTCTGATGGATTGTTCGTAACGCCCCTGCAATCAGTAGTGGCTGAATACTGTAATTCAATGTTGGAGCTTGCATTCTTTTGCGACTTAGTTTGGTCAAAGAACCTCTAATCGGGAGTTGCAACCTGGAATGGATGAGAAGTTCAATACTAGAACCCTGTGACAACACTGACAAGAGTCATTTTTTATATTTTTAATTGGTTTAAGATTGATTACCATTGGTTCCAGATTGATTACAACCTCTGTACTTTTAATGTTTAGACTTAGCAGAGCTTCGGATGGATTGTTCGTAATGCCCGTGCAATCAGTAGTGGCTGAATACTGTAATTCAATGTTTGAGCTTGCATCCTTTTGTGACTTAAAAAAAATCTTTATAGGTTTCAAAAGGACTTTATGATGTAAACTTCCAAGATGCCTGTGCAAGTGAAATTGTAGTCAGAGAAATCCATGAAGTATTATAAATCTAATTTCTCTTCTTTTATTGGCTTAGATCAAATATGCTAATTCGTTGGGCATCTATATTATGAAGTGATCTGCCAGTTTCGGAGCATTCCCAGTCAAGCCTCTTGAACGTAATAAATAGTCTACCGCAACTGTCTCAAGTTCTTGAATGATCTTACTGCAAGCAAAGTAACTACTTCCCTCATCGTTTCCTCAAACAGAGAGAATCCTAATTTCTGCATCATCAATTTAGACTTTACTGCTATGAACCATTTTTATTCAGAATCGTTGATGAAGAAAACATTTTTTTCTTGATTACTTTCTGCACCCTTTAATTTGGTTAATTATTAGAAACTTTTGTTACAGAGTTGATTACTTTCTGCAACCTTTAATTTGGTTAATCAGAAACTAAATTATGCTTATGCGCATATAAATTATGATTCTGCTCTCATGTGTGAAATGAAGTCTTCATGCTGTGGAACAGAGATGTAAAAACAAAAAATAAGAAAGTGCAGTCCATTTTCAGTTTTATAACCTCTTTTTGCACCTGAGCAAGTTTTTAATGTCAACGTAAGTCATGCTAAACCATGACATCTGAATTTGTAGCTGAATCATAAATCTATCAGTTTGCTCTTTACTACATTACAAGATGATCATAAAATTCTGAAGACCCTGATAATTACAAAGCAAAACAAAGGTATAATTTTGCTAAGTCGTTGGACACGCGCCGACACCTCTGTTTTCTATTTCATAAACAATGGCATTGACAACTACTTCTATTGACCCAAACTCAGTCCTATTTTTCCAGATTCTACATTGTCTTGCCAAAAATATACTTGGATCCATTAGGTACTGATTTTCTAATCATTTGTCATTGTCTCATGTTCTTGAATGATTCTCTCACTGCAAGCAAAGTAATTACTTACCCGATCCTTTCCCCAAACAGAGAGCATCCTTATTTCTGAATCATCAGTTTTAATTTTACAAGACAGTTAGTATGCTTAACTTGTTGAATCTTTAATATTGATGATTGAATTTCTCGTGCTAAAAAATCAACTTTCTGTTGTGAACCCTTTAATTTGGTTAATCAGAAACTATTGTTTTAGAGCTGAAAAAGTAGACTGAAAAAGTATTTTTGCTTACAACATTTCAACTGTTGCATAACTAGACTGAAAAAGTATACTGTCGATTGGGCTGTGTATCCCGTGATGGGAGGCTTCAGATTCGTGTATTGCCTGGTCCCTGGTCTGTTATTACTTCGATTGGGCTGTGTATCCCTTGATGGGAGGCTTCAGATTCGTGTGATGTGATTTTGCTTATCCTTGAAGGATTTGGATAGGGAGAACTTTATAGTTTACAATCCCATGTTGTTCACAACATTATGCTGCATTATCTTGAAGTATTTTTTTTTTACTGTCTTGATTGTTTTTTCTACTCTTCTTCACAGGATGGTATGAAAGAATTGGAAAACGCGCTTTATGTGGGCATCAATTGGATGTAGCAGCAGTAGCAGAGTGCTGTCGATAGGTTGCAAGCGTAAATGTTGGATGAATGGTGCCGCTGGTGGTAGATTTTGGTTTTAGGTGGACTTGCAGCTGTGGATTTGCGTGCCTTTCAGGTTTGAATTTTCTTTCGTTAGAATCCTAAAAAACTGTCAGATGCATTGATTTCAAAGAAGTTTGCTAGGTTCTTTTGCATCATATTACATGCTAGGTTGCTTTGTAATGATAACTAAATATCACATTTGGATACTTATTTTTTGTTTTACAATGATGTAGGAAAATACCATTGCTATTCAGAAATCTGGCATTTTTTTTTGCCATATTATGCGCCGAAGAAATACTTTTGCTATATTTAGCACAGCATGTCTTCACAGGTTTCATGTGGACTTCTTTTGGTTTGCTTTTGCCTTTTGGCAGTTTTCTTAACAGGAGGCCTTCAAGAAGATCTTAGAGCTGGGGCCATTTTATTGCACAATTTAGCTTTTCTGCTGAAACTATACCATTATGTTACTAAGATATTTAGTCTTATGGTTTATCCATGCAGCTGGTAAACAATTGTTTGATCTGGATACACAAGCAATAAACGATGTGTTTTGATTGTGGCAACCCAAGCTGTGTTCTTTAGTTCTTTTAATCATGCTTCCAAGTTCCAACTACATATACGATATGTTCAGCACAATGCTTTCTTTGAGCTGTCAAGAAACAGAAATAAGGTCTAGCTGAGTTTATATCGGCGTGTCTAATTTTGTTCTTGGTTTGGTGTCATGGGGGCAGTTTTTCAGGGACATGATATTCAACAGTTTTCATCAAAATTGCTCGATCAGGCAGATGCACATGACCTATGAGATAAATGAAGTGCCAGACATACTAGGTCTTTCATATTTATAACTTTCACATTTCCTTCATTTTTATACCTCAGACATCAATTGTTTATTTGTTAATCTAGAATCTCCATTCTTTCAAGTTCTGTAGAGTTTGAAAGCAATTCACTTCATCATATGTTCCTGCTTGCATTTGCCTCTTTCAAACCCAAGCCAAGCCTGGATCTTCATTAGCAAAGCAAGAAGCTATCGAGGTGCACACGAGCAAAGCAAGAAGCTAGCAAAAGCCTTGCGTGTCCATGATCTTATCCACTCCAATCTTCTGAAAAATAAAATTTCTCTTGCAGATCTTGTTATATTGTTTGTTACTCTCTTGTGAAGTTATGAATTATAAAGTTTTGAACAAATATAATATGGTTGTATGAGACATAATAAGAAATCTATTAGAACAATATCAATTTTTTTTTCAGCTAGACTGTGATAACGCACGGACACTTTTGCTAGTTACTTCTTATTATTTGTTTTCTGATTTCACTCCCGTTCGTCGCGCGTCCCTTCCTCTGAAAAATTTTGGCGCCGACAGGTGGGCCCCGTGATTACCACCCACCCCGCCCCGTGATTAAAAAAAAAAAAAAAAAAGCACAGGCGCTCCGTTCCCTCGCTCTGCCCGTAGTCGTCGCCGCCGCCGCCGCTCCCTGCCCGTCATCCTCCGCCTCCTCAGCCCATCCATTCCCCTCTGCCCTCTCCCTCGAGTGCGCGGCGCGTCTCCGCCTTCTCCTCAGCAGCAGATGCGTACGCCGGCGATCCTCTCTGCCGTCCGTGTCGTGGCGTTCTTCGGCGAGGGCGGCGGCAGCTCCGTCCCATCTCCCTCGGCGCATCCTTCCCCTCTCCCCAATCCTCCAGGTGGAGAACCCCATCAGCAACGTCAAGTCCGTCAACTACAGGTCTTCCGATAGCCATGATCTAATCTGGTGGCTTGGTGGATTTCTAAGTTTGTCTGATCTGTGCTTAGCAAGATCCCTTGGGAGTAGTTAGTATAGTTTCGGGCATTGTATCGACGTTTCCCCACAAACTGCAAGTAAGAAAACCTTTGCAGTCTTAAGATTATGACCAGAGAGGAGACATTCTTTAGGTTCAGAATTACTCTTGCATCAAACTGAATTTCCACAATGCTTGATGATGAGGCGTATGATCCACAAGTAGCGATTCGTAAAGCTATTTTTCAATTCTTTTTATAACATCTTACCAGTTCAAGATACTTGAATTTAATCCTAGATTGTCTGTCCTAAGTATGGTTTTTTTTTTTCATTTTTGCAGTCGAACATTCTTGTCGATTATTGGTGGAGTTGTTGCTGGAATCTAGGGATTCACAGGCCTGATGGAATTTGTCTTGTACTTTCTTACAGAATACAACAATACGAGGAAAAAAAGGTTTAGAACTCTAACATTATTACAGGAGATCAGGGCTAGCTTTTAAATTCCAAAAATCACTTGAATAGTTCCCACAGACAACTCAGACTTGGGTAGATTGGCGCTTGAAAATGAACCGGTGATCGAACAAGTGTTTGTGTCCAAGATCTCGCGTTCCAGTGCTGATTTCAAGGAGCAGGTTAGTATGAGAATTCCAATTTGAGGAGGTGAAATGATCGCTTGCAGGTTTGAGAGACTCCAGCGATGATTCAATCCTGTCTTAAGCACCATGGCTGAGCATCACGGTGAGTTGACTCCTCCCATCTCCCTATTTCTCTTGTGATGCATTCCAATTTGTAAAAATATTGGAGGTCAAGCTATTCTCGGTTTGGGACTGTACTTTTCAGAGTGCAAATGATTCATTCATAGGTGAGTACTAAGGTTGATTTTTAGAAATTAGAAAGGCTACATTTTTAATGGTTGTCTACATTTACTTATTGGAAAGGCAGACACTTTTTTTATTGCCTTAGAAAAAATTGTGTAGTACACATCTCAAATCTCAGTAGTATATCCATATTTTTGTATAGTTCACCGTCGTCTCAAACATTGATGCGCAATTAAACTACAGGAGCAGAACACATTCATTTGTTGGATATTGTAGAAACTCAGGATTTGCAGACTGACCTGCTATCTTCGACCACAACACATGATGTTCCATGTCAAAAAACTAATAAATCTAAAAACTATGTGATAGCATGAAGAGTATAAACTGCACTGCATGATTACTTATTTTTTGTGCCATGCTTGTGAACTCATATATGAACTAATAAAACTAATTAGTAATTGGACTTATTAGTTACTTTGCAATTGTTGATGCAGATTCTTGAGAATTTCCTTGATATTTGGATGACTTTCTCTATATCAGGTAACATGACAGGTTATTTGGAGCATTTCGTACTTTTGCAATGAGCTAAACATTAGCACCTCTCTCAGCCAAATCATTGGACCTGTCCAAATGAGTGGTTTCATGCCTCAATTGGGGTCGTGTTATTTAAATCGTAGGATTAATCTTTGCAATGCATTCATCATAACTATTCCCAGAAAAATAAATGTTCTTTTCTAATGAATCTGGGTAAATGACCATTTCTTTTTTTTCAACTACTTGTAGTCACTTGCGCAAGGTCGCAGCCGCACAAGAAAGAATTAATTTTGTTTTTTTGTTTTTATTTCATCAAATTTGTTTTTCTCTATACAGCATTTGATAACTGTTGGCTTTATTCTATGCTTTCCACATCTATCTATATTTCTCTTTCTAACGCTGTATAGAGAGCAAGGTTCTGTTTTCTCACAAAAGTAATTTGTTAGAAAGCTCTGTTCTCAACCAATTCCTGCTAAATTTTATTGGGTAATTAATGTTTAAAAGTTGCGGACATTGTCCACTCAAGTAATGATCTTCTTATCCTAGCAAACTGCGTCATTTTGTAGAATTCATTCAGCAGGAGTAGAAAATTAAAGAATCTGCAGTATATACCACTTTACCCTTTTTTTGGGTAAATACCACTTATAAAAAGCAATGTGGTTTAGAATAGTTATAGATACGCATGCCCTATGACTTCAGGTGATCTCCAGATAAACCTATGATAACCTTTTTCCCATCATAGGCATTTTTTCCTTTCAAAACACAGCTGCAATTGGGTTCTATGAATTCTGTGCTCTCCTCCTAATACCCCAGTTACTGTTCTGAATATTAAGATTTGCCACATGGTGGTGTCGATGGAGAATGTATCAACTTGAGGTTAAAAAAAAAAGAAACTTGCTACGATGAATGCATATCTGTTTCCATCTTATTGTCTTAAGGCTAACGCCTGAATGACTGTTGGTAGTGCTCTTTATCTGGCAGTAAAACTAAGAAACAGATTCAACAATTTATCTAAATAAAAGCTTATGAGGCAATGCTTCAGTCTGAATACAAAATGAACCAACATGTATGTGATCATATTTGCCACATTGCAAGTTTTTTTTTTTTTTTTAACTATGAGGAATCCTTGTAAAATAAATTAAAAGCATTAATTTGTCAAATATATTCAATAGATATGGTAGGTTTATAAATGTTCAATTATGATGATGTGAGGCTGTAATCATAGTTTTTCTTTTCATAAACTTGTATTACCATATTTTCACTCGGTCGGAGACAAGTTGTATTTATGTTCTGCATTGTTTACGTTTATCCTTTTAATAATGGTATGCTTAGGTCTTTATCTAGAAGGATTATTTTTCATATCTGAAGATGGCACTACTACGGCTGAAGCTGATCTTCGATTCCGATGCAAGGGATTCCTATGTATGTAGTTGTCAGTGCTACATTTCGTAACACTGATTGCATAATCATGTATATAGCTTTCCTATTTTAACTTTTGTAAAACTAACTTGTAATGGTGATAATCACTCCTGTATTCTCTACTTGGCATATACTCTTTCCTTTATGTACTACTTAGAGTTATTTAACGGGCTCCATATTCCTATTTTGAAATATTACAGATTTGCAAGTGCAATACAAGAATGTTATTTGATTACTTTAAACCCCGTAGCAATCAGCTAGATGGTCAGACTTGAATATTTATAATTTTATTTTTTATTACAAATGTTGGCCTTCTATATTACACTAAGCTAGTAAAATAGAGAGGGAGAGAAGAAATGTTCGATAAGCTTAATAACTTTGTTAATTTATCTGTGTTCTCAGTTTTAAGTCGTTACGGTGTTTTCTGCTTTACAGACCAAAATATGGATACTTTCTTTCATCTTATTTACATGTACTCTATACTTTAACCACATAAAGGTTTGTCTTAACTATTTTGACTTTGTCGAAAGAAGAACAATTTTTTGTGGATTTTTTTTCGATCAGCCCGTGACAACGCACGGACATTTTTGCTAGTGAGGCATAAAAATAGATAGCAATCGAATCTGTCGGTAATCAACAGAGGGCGGGGAGTAGGAAACCGGGGTACAGGTGTCTGTCCTTTAGGTGAGAAAAAACATTTTTTTGGAGTGCCACAGTCATGTAACACTTTCCAAAAAAAATCAACGTAACCGGTAGAGGAGAGGAAAGGGGCGTTACGCCTAGAGGTGGGTAGAACGAGGATAACATAGTGAAAATAATTTTTCTTGGAATTGGCTTTTTATTGGTTTAGATTTGCACAGTAAGCGTTGTGAGTGTAATTATTACCAAAGGATTCGTAATTTTGAGAACTAAATTTCTCAAGGGCATAACGTCTGAAGATAGTGTTGAAATTATGTGGTTTCTCTACTCCTACTAGCAAATTCCCCGTGCGTTGCAACGGGAGCGCAAACTTTTGAAGATAATGCAATTGCTCAAGTAAGGCTAACATAAAATGTGATTTTCAAGACTCAAAATCACCATCTTTCAATAACTCTCCACTTCCTACCTAAGAAAGTTGTACAATTCTTATATTATCCATTAAAAGTTTTTTTAGAAAAAAGAATATATATATATATATATATTAATATTCCAATTAATTTGCGTTGATCCAATAGAAGTTCAGCCGACATAAGTTTAGACATATTTTACATGGCAAGAAACAAAAGATGCAAATTTCATGGAAACACGAAATAGAGAATTCATACCAATGAACTCCAAAAATCTAATACTAATAAGTTTATAAATCGTGACATGTCTGCCGTTTAGGTCTGCCTATTTTGGACCGTTGGATTTTTCCCTAAGCAGCGCTGGGCCACACGATTTGAGTCGTCTGCCACATGCCGTGAGTCCGCGCCTCCGCGTTTGTCCGGCCGGAAATTTTACCCTCTGCCGATTGGTCCGAGTTCGACTTGGCTCTGTTCCTTGCGCACTTCCCGTAAGAGCATCTCCAGCAAGGGCTCTTAAATCAAAGCCCCTACTTCCATTTTACAGGTCGGCTTGGAAAAATAGGGGCCCAACAACTTGCTTCAACTCCAGCAATCAAAGCCCAAGACCCTATTTCGTGTGAGACCCACCAGTCAGTGAGAAAATCTCAATCTCCTTCCCTCTCCCGACGCGACGGCGTCCGCGTCCGCTGGCCTCCGCGATGCCGCCCGCTTCCTCTGCCCGCGGCGACGCCAGCACACCGCCGCGACGCCACCAACCCCGCCGCGGCTGTGCCCGCCGCCCCTGATCTGCTCAGGTGCCACCACGCATCAATGACGACTGTGTTCGCACTAGCAATCAATCAAGCAAGCAGAAGAGCAGCAAGCTCATAGCTGCGAAGGTTTAATCTTTTTCCTCATCCAAGTTCTGTAATTCTTGAACTTGTAGCTTCTGATGTCCTCCTGCTAGCTCCTCCACCTGACAAACAAGAATCTGAAGATGAAGGGATGATGAGTTTTGTCTGCACGTGAACAATTGTATTCTTAGATTTATGCCTGAGCAATTTGTGGAACTAGATGAAAGATTATGAATGTTGGCTGTACAAGTGTATTTCTGAAGTGAAATATTATTCATGAATGGAATGCGTATTCTTTCAAATATGGCATTCACATATGTATATTTCTGAATTGATGCAAATTATGGAAATTTGGATGTGTCATTTCTGAAGTGAAGCAAATTCTGGAAATTTGGATGTGTCAGTTCAGACATTTGTGTTCTGCCAGAACTGAATGCCAGTTGAAAATTTCCTGGCAGTTCTGGGTATAGCAGCTAGTGAGTTATGAGATTTGTGTGTACAGCTATGTGAATTCCCTGGCAGCTCTGGGTTGTTCAAGTTTCAGTGTGTATAGCTATGTGAATTTTCACCGAAGGTCAGTCACCCTCTACTTCGCCTCCGACGGCCGTCCGGGCATCGCGGGGTGGGGAAGACGGTGCGGATCCGGCGGTTTGGGTAGTTGTAGGTCTAGCTAGTCTAGTTTTAGGTCCCAGCGACGATGGCGAGGCGGGTTTGCCGGCGTCGCCTTGGGTCTTGGTCCCTCCGACCTAATCCCCGCCTTGTTGTTGTTGGCTCCGACAGCGGCAAGGGGTTCGTGAGGGTGGAGTCCGGCTCGTCTTGGACTCCGGTCAGGAGCAGCTGGTCGTCGGCGGCCGTGGTCTTCCATGGCGGATCGGGTGATCTTTTTGGCGGGCGGATGCGGCGAAGCGGCTGCTGGGCGAGCGGATTGGAGGGCTGGAGTTTTGTCTTCCTCCGGCTTGCGGCGGCGGCCTTTCTTCCTCCTTCTTCGGGTGCCAAGCATGGGAAGGAGTCCCCGGCGTGCCTTCCCCGATGCGGTCAGTTTCTTCTTCTGATGGATGGGAAGGTCTTCGGCCCTTGTTGCCTTTGGGCGTCGCTTATCCTGGAGTTGGGTGGCTTGCTTGCCGTTTCCTCGCTTTTTCGCTGCGAGCAGTGGTGGCGAGGATCTCCGGCGGGGCGAGCTCCGGTGTGGTGTCTGTGGGTGGCTGCAGTTGATTTGGTTGTATCCGTTTCGGATGTACGTATTTCTGTACGGGGTCTTGTACTGTTTCCTTAACATCGAATGCAGATACGTATTATCAAAAAAAAAAAACTCCTGGAACACGACAATCGGGTCGCCGGCATACAAATGCACAACAGGGGCGCTGGGCTCAAATTCAGGTGCATGGAGATGAAGGACGAACACGAGCCCTCTCCGCACGCCAGCGAGTCTCGCTCGAGCTGCTGGTGCAGCAGGTCAAAGGACGCAACAACGGCTGCCGGGGTGGAGCTCCCCGGCAACAACGCGGTGGAAGCGATACGACGACACGGCATTCTTGCAGGTGACCGTCGCAACGACCCGCCGCTCGGACCTCAGCGCGTTCACATACAAGCGCAGGAACAAGAAGCGCTTTGACGACGACAATTGGCTGCAGTTCATCCCGTTCATCAAGGCCCCGACGGCAGCTTGAGGCCGCAAAGGAGAGGAAACCGGAGGCCGAGGACGCTACCACCGTGCTGCTCTATATGCGTACGGAACTTGCATCGGAGCGAATTGCATTGATGCAAGGGCTTGCAGGTTACAGAGTTTTATAGTCTACATTCTACAATCGAGCATGTCACTAGGCAAGATAGTGCGATACTTAGCACGTAAGTTCATTGAAGACACGCGCCCTTCCGGTCAGTCATCAGCACTCTTCCCGGATATATTTTTCTTCTTGGATCCTTTAATTTATGACTTTGATTAGGTAAAAATTAGATATAGTTTCTCCATCAGCCTCTCACTAATTGATAGTTTCTCCATGTCACGAGTCACTGTACGCAGGGATGTTGTGGGAGTATACTGACTCGTGACCTGGAATAATTTTTATTAAAATTATATTTATATTTATTTATAACTTTGATGCATTAACTTCTAGACACATCACACAAAAATGGCATTTTGTGCTGCAATCTTCCTAAAGTAAACAATTTAAATGAATTTGGGAAAAATGAATTATCTTTCATTGATTATTACAAAAACAAAAATATGTTCAATACCCGTAGCAACACACGGGCAAAATGCTAGTTGATGATTGAATGGTATGAAAGTGGGTAACATCAATGCATGTGGCTAGTCCGATCGTCTAACATAAATGGTAAAAACATGAACCAATGAAAAATCTTAGCTCCCAAGCCCAAGTTTACACCACATATGCTCATCTCAGGAAGAAATCAACAAAAATCAGGACAAGAACTCCTGGTGTTGATTAGAAATCATTCCCTGTAATTTAGCTTGATGGACCTTGCAGAGCTCCCCAAAATATTATGTCCAAAGTTTTAATGTGCAGCAACTAATAGAGAAGCTAAATAGACCGAATATACAGAGGATTTTTTTTGAACAAAAACTGAATAATTTAGCACCAAACTGCCCAAAAATCGTTGCAGAGGTCACCTCATAGAACTACTTAAATTAATGGGACACACATGGAACTATTCAGTAAAAGTAGAACATATCAGTCATGTAACCGAAGAACACAACTATTGTCATTTTATTCCATTACTGTAAAGCGATGCATGATCAACCTTGTTGTCTTTAAACTACGTCTTGGGTAGCAACCTGCTTTTTTCTTTAACCACCAACCAAAAAAAAACAATACACAGCAATCAATTAGTTTCAAAGTATAAGAACAAAAACTTTTGTTGGGCAAAGAAACACATTAGCAGCAACTTGTACACCAATCGAGGAATTACGGGTAGCATTTTGCCCCTGTTGTTCAGTGTTTTTACACATTATTTCAACAGACCATAAAAGAAGTCAACTCCAAAAGTGAAAGGGTGGAATACCTGAACGATGTTGGCGGCAATGAGCAGTGTTTTGCAGGGCGGCACAGCTGTGGTGTAGAGGTCAGGGAGCCGGAACAAAAGAAATTTCCTCTGCTAAGGTAAGAAAACAGGTGAAAAAATCAATATGTTGCTAAAATCATTTGGCAATTACTGAAAGAATGGTGAGATATAGGGGATCTTGTTTCTCACCTGTTAAACTTGACGTGGTCTGCCAGCAAAGGCGGATAGTTCAAGCCATTCCCTAGTGATCAATCAACTCAGGTCACAAACTTAAACCCCTTCCATTGCACGCACAAAGCCACAGCAACGGGTTCAAGGTTGTCCGCCCAGATCAACAGCTTCGAATTCATAATCCTTGCTACCTCCTCATGGTAGGCGCCACTCGTGGGGCGCTAACCAAACAGATTGCATTCCCCTCTGAATATTCTACAGATTATGGGCAAAGGATAGTATTATCACATAAGACATTTATCAAACACACTGCCCACATGTTAAAATTCTGGAACATCAATGGATCAAACTGGCTGCAATATATGTTACGTTACAAGACTAAATGGCATAACTTTTACATATTAATTGGAAAATGTACACGTTATATTATATTGCTCATGCTAACACTATAATGTCATGCAAAACCTTAACATACACCATCATAGTATTTCCTTTGTCTTGGAAAAATACTTTGGATATACTCTGTTGAAAATCTTGATAAAACTGCTTAAGCAAGAGGTCTTTGAGCATGGTAAGTGCCCTGTTTGATCCAGCAAGTTACTTGATTCAACAATGCAATCTGTTCGGTTAGCATTAGCACAATATTTTAAAAAATTGCATAGGCTATATATACACATGCCTTTCCACAGAGTAAATAAGCACTTATATTAAGGTTTGCAATATTTGTAACCCGAACAAAGAAACAAAATCAAGCAGTGGTAATGGGTCAGATCAACAGTGACAAAGGTGGTTCTGTTGGACAACAGTAATGGCTACGGCCCCTTCCCGATAAGAACAGTGAATAGATTACCATTCATGGTAGTCAGAAAGGTCTTTGACTATCTTCGAAATTAAAAAAAACAGCCCATGATTGTAAACCACTCAATCAGTTAGAGGAATGATAATTAATCACTAGAACAAATATGTTGATTAGTGACGTTTTTAACGCGTCATCGACTGCTTGTAGTGACGAAATTTTCGTCATAAATCACGATTTATGACCTTTTAGGGTCCGTCAGCAGTCGAGCGTGGTCAGTCGTGATTTATGACCTTTTTTAGACACAGACCACAGGATGGTGACGGTTGCTCATTCATCATAAACTGAGCCGAACCTAGCCACTGGCCACGTCGGATCGTCCATCCGACGTGGCTGCTGACATGGCATCGCTCATTTTCGTCATAAATCGTGATTTGGTTCACTAACGGCCCAATTTCAGCTGGGCCGTTTTGTTACTGTTTCAGCAGCATATAGACCCAACAAATATGGTGGGTCCCACACAAAGTGGGCCGTTTTGTTACTGTTTCAGCTGACCCATGCTCTTTTGCCATGGTAATTGGAATATATATGCAATTAGTCAGTCTACCGAACAGCTGTGTGCCGTTCTGAAGATTTGATACATATTCTCCCTGAAATTGCAGGAGCCTGCTGTTAGGATTCAGAGAGATGGATCACACTAGCAAACTGCATTTTTAAATCGCTATCAGTTTTTCAGACGCTAGAGCATTATATATGGATCCCCTTTTGCAGACTTTCTTTTGTCAGCCGGGTGACGCTTGAGATGGCCCAGCCGGATACAAAGATGGCAGTTTCTTGTGTTCAGCTCTAGCGTCGGGAACGACACGGAGGATGCCGCTGTCATGCGCGCAAGGTACCGGGGGAGGTGTGTGCCCAAAGCACAAGTCTCAAAAGTTTTCTTTAGACTATCTAGCAGTAGCAATTTTTATAAAGAGTGAAGTGCACAGCCGGTCCCTAAACTTGTTCGACTATGTCACTTAGGTCCCTCTACTTAGAAAATGCTGATTTGGCATCCTTAAACTTGTTCTGTTGTGTCACTTAGGTCCCTCTACTTATATTGGCATCTCTAAACTTGTTCGACTGTGTCACTTAGGTCCAACTAAGCATCAAACCAACCTGAAATGACACAAATATGTTGCATGCAATTGTATTCGTAACAGATTATGGGTGGTTCTTTCATTGGTATTTTCTTAAACCTTTTACCTTTTTGCATGTTCTTCATAAACTAGAAGTTTGCATATATTTTTTTGAGCGATGTAAAACATTGGCCATCATAATTTAGATTTCTCATGTATTCGTCATTAGTGTCACTTTACATTTTACATGTACTCGCTCAAATTACTCCTCACAAACATGTTGCAATGAGCAACATGACTTTTCTTTCTTTTCAAAATGCAATAAGTCCATATTAAACCCTCAACTCTTGTCAACAGGTCTGGAGCCAGGTTGAGGCCAACCTAGCCCCCCACCCACCCCACCTCTAGTTTGCCCATTTCTCGGAGGAATGAACAGTAATGAAGTCATTAAAATGATTAATCACCACAGTACTTAGATAGAATATTCAATCCGGCCCCTCTTCCCGCTATCTCTGGCTCCACCAGTGCTTGTCAAGGTCTAACAATCACCACATTACTTTGTAGAATATTCAATCAGGCCCCTCTTCCTGCTAGCTCTGTCTCCGCCGGTGCTTGTGAGGGTCTAACAATTACTACAGGGTGAAACCTGCTACACCTCCAAGAGGAATAAGTATATTACCCATCTGAAAAGTATATATCCAATGCTAATTTGTAATGTACCAATACAATTGCAAGCGGTGCATTTTCATGTCAGATGTCAAGTTGAATCAATTTGAACCTAATTGGACCCAAGTGACACAATCGGACAAGTTTAAGGATGTCAATATAAGTAGAGGGACCTAAATGACATAGCAGAACAAGTTGAAGGATCACAAATCAGCATTTTTTAAGTAAAGGGACCTAAATAACACAGTAGGACAAGTTTAGGGACCGGCTGTGTACTTTACTCTTACTAAAATGTACAGACAATGTTACTTCTTTGCAACTAATATGTTTCAACTGTTACTTAGAAAATAAGTTGTTTTATTAAAAAAAGTTCTTACATCTACTACATATGAAATCACTACTGCTAGTTTATAAAAGAGTAAAGTACACAGCCGGTCCCTAAACTTGTCCTACTGTGTTATTTAGGTCCCTTTACTTAAAAAATGCTGATTTGTGATCCTTCAACTTGTTCTGCTATGTCATTTAGGTCCCTCTACTTATATTGACATCCTTAAACTTGTCCGATTGTGTCACTTGGGTCCAATTAGGTTCAAATTGATTCAACTTGACATCTGACATGAAAATGCACCGCTTGCAATTGTATTGGTACATTACAAATTAGCATTGGATATATACTTTTCAGATGGGTAATATACTTATTCCTCTTGGAGGTGTAGCAGGTTTCACCCTGTAGTAATTGTTAGACCCTCACAAGCACCGGCGGAGACAGAGCTAGCAGGAAGAGGGGCCTGATTGAATATTCTACAAAGTAATGTGGTGATTGTTAGACCTTGACAAGCACTGGTGGAGCCAGAGATAGCGGGAAGAGGGGCCGGATTGAATATTCTATCTAAGTACTGTGGTGATTAATCATTTTAATGACTTCATTACTGTTCATTCCTCCGAGAAATGGGCAAACTAGAGGTGGGGTGGGTGGGGGGCTAGGTTGGCCTCAACCTGGCTCCAGACCTGTTGACAAGAGTTGAGGGTTTAATATGGACTTATTGCATTTTGAAAAGAAAGAAAAGTCATGTTGCTCATTGCAACATGTTTGTGAGGAGTAATTTGAGCGAGTACATGTAAAATGTAAAGTGACACTAATGACGAATACATGAGAAATCTAAATTATGATGGCCAATGTTTTACATCGCTCAAAAAAATATATGCAAACTTCTAGTTTATGAAGAACATGCAAAAAAGGTAAAAGGTTTAAGAAAATACCAATGAAAGAACCACCCATAATCTGTTACGAATACAATTGCATGCAACATATTTGTGTCATTTCAGGTTGGTTTGATGCTTAGTTGGACCTAAGTGACACAGTCGAACAAGTTTAGAGATGCCAATATAAGTAGAGGGACCTAAGTGACACAACAGAACAAGTTTAAGGATGCCAAATCAGCATTTTCTAAGTAGAGGGACCTAAGTGACATAGTCGAACAAGTTTAGGGACCGGCTGTGCACTTCACTCTTTTAGTAAAAACATATCTCACCTTTTTTTAGCTTCTTCATTGTTTGTATTTTTCTCATTTTCATAGAACAACTTGCAGTAGAAACTTTTATATATTGGTAGTAGTAACTTCTTCTATAGTATCAGTAGCAACTTTAACTTTTCATCGAACAACTTCTTTTCTTATCCACAGTAGTCAACCTTATTAAAACTCGTTGCAAAGAAGAAACCTTGTCCTATACACAATATATGGAACTTCTCCACCCTCTAGACTTGCAATTTTTTATCAACGAGCAGTAGTGATTTCATATGTAGTAGTAGTAACAACTTTTTTGGATGCCATATTTTGCTTGTTTTAACAATTGTACATTTATATGAGAGCCTTAACCTTCTCTAGCCTTTTTCGATATAATTGATCAAGAATATGGCACAAAGGGTGGAAGTAGGCATTTGCTTCAAGTCAGAATAGCATTTTCCCTTTGAATTCGGAGGAATTCCTGATTGCTGGCATAATTCCTGTTTAGTAAATAACTGAGCATTGGAAACATGGCATCTTAGCACATGGTTGCTCTAGTAGTTCTGTTTGTTTGACAGCCCTGTGTGCCGTCTGACAGTCGACAAACATGGCATGACCTATAGGAACCAGGACCTTTACTTTACTTGTGTTTTTTTTTTCTACATGAACTAGTAGGCAATCTAGTTGTAATTTCGTTTTGAAAGTAATGAAATTCCAAAAGGATGCCTCTGATGGAAACAACCTGTACTTCCGGTGTAGTAGTAGCAACTTGTACTATAAGTGCAGTAGCAACTCACGTTGTTAGGGCATCAATTTTTTTTTACCTTTCAATGAAATGATACATAGTTTCATTTTCAGTTTCACATGAATATTTTTTCTTTTTTATGATCAGATCAATAATCCTAATGTTGACGTCACACAAGCAAGCACAACTGCAAAGGAGCTTCGAGCTGGCCAGAAAGGAGAAAAGAGAATACCTCCATAGTCAAAGGATAACATAAATCCTTATATGGCTAGCACATATTCTTTTTATGTACGTAGTAGTAGTGATGGTAGTAACTTATTTTGTCAATGATTAGTTGTTCTTTTGTTCAAATTTGGGACTGACATAGTTAACCCTTTGCTTTGCTGGGTTTATAGCTTCCTGAGTCATTGGCGTGCAGTCACTCCATCCGCGAATCCTGTTGAGAAAAATGCTATGATAGTAGCACACGCTCAGTTTGTTTGAGTGTAGAACAAATGTTTGGGCAGTGGAATAAGTTGTTACCTTCTATTTATCCACAAAGTTTGTACATGGCACAAGTTGCTATTGTATATTCTTAATTTGCTACGCGGTGATACAAGATTTTATACTAGTAAGTATTGTCTATTATTCATAATTTGTTATAGGTTTTGGGGTTCAAAGAATGTAAAATACATCAATTTCAATAGTAGCAACACCATATCATGTTTGTATAGCAATTTCTTATGCTTTTATTGTAGCAAGTTTGCATCCTGTATGACTATGACTAGCATCGTCTTTTCTTGTGCATCTGCCTCTTTTTATTCCTTTTAATTTATATCCATCATTTTGCAACAATCATTCAGTAATGAAAGGTCAAAAGGCAAAGAAGAAGCCATGAGTTATTGCCCTTGATTAATGGACATGCGGCTGGAAGTTGTGTATTGACTAATAACGTGTATAGCATCTTCTTCAGAATGTAATTCCCTTATAAAATATGAATGAATAAACTAGTATGGCTATAGCTATTCAAGTTTGCTAAAAGTTTTATTACAATTCATGTGCTGATTAAAAAGAATTTGTTCTATGAAAAGAAGTTGCTACTGCTAGCTGAGAAGAAGTTGCTACTATTTGTCCAGAAATAACATGTTTTTCTATGGAAAGGAAAATCTTACACTATGGATAAAAAGCTACAAATGTTAGATATTCTTTTACAAGACCGAACCCATTAGTAATAATAGAGCTAAGACTGCTAAGCATTGGTAATGACATTGTTAGTTAAGTATAGACAAGAATTTGCTGGCCCATTTCACTACCCATAGGATGAAAATAAGTTGCTATCGCGTGATGAACATAAGTTACTACCATCATCCGGAACAGAATTTGCTACCACATAATCAGAATAAAAATAATTAAAAGGTTCCTACAACTGTAACATAAAAAAAGTTTAGTATATAACATATTACTACAAAAGCCACAAAACAAAATATGCATCGCACATTTAAATAATAAGCTCAAATTGCTATATAATTTGCCAGATTACATGATCTTATCAATCATACATCATTGCTGCTACTTGCTAGACTTTAATCTTCTCGCATGATTTACAAAATAAGCCTTGGTCATATGTCATTCATCCCTATAGTAAGTACACGAAGCTTGTTTGGTTGGACAAAGTTTAACACCCCTGCTGTCATTTATCTTCAAGGGATTTCTCCGTGGTTTAGTGTGAAACTAGAGGCATTAGGTGCATTCTTTATGTGGGGGGCTGACAAATCAAACCTGTCCAAATAAAAAAAGGTATTATTCATAACAATTGAATTGAAGAAATAGATACATCAATGACAACAAGTAGGTATAGAAATGCAGACTTTTGCATAGGATAAGTTATACTACATCAACAAAAAAAGATCAATGGAGTAGTGAAGTAAATTGATACTTGACTAAACTGGCTAACTGCTACATCAACAAGACTAAAAATGATTACTCTACCAGGCTGACAAGTGCTACTTGAACATGTGCTACTTGAAAAAAGATCAAGCTGTCACTAAAACATGCACTAATTATTTTTATGAAAGTTTACACAACTAGGTTATGCAAGAACTGTATCAGCAAGCAACTTGATTCACAATGGCGGGTGCTGTAGCTTTGAGGCAATCTGATAACTAAGGAATAGCTATAGGAACAAGTAAAACTAGCAAAGCTAATTAACTAGATGCACTCACGGAGTTACAAGCTGTTCAACTAGTAGCATTAATACAAGACCTCAACAGGAACTTTATAATAAAACTCTACCATGCCATGGTGCTGTCCAACACTCAACCCAGATCATTGTAACAGGGTACACAAGCATGTTCCAAAACTAATACTGTGATGACCTAATAAGCAGAACAAAGACATGCAACTATGCTAACCAATAGGAACTTCTCGATGCCATGTAACGTGAACAATTCAAAAAGGGTTGCTGGTAAGAATTGAAATGCTTTATATATTGAAACTAACATGCCCAAAACACAACAGGGAAGGGAGCTATCCGGTGATTGATTACAGTACTATAAAGTTACTACTGTGCTACTATAGAAGAAGTTACTACCGATAATTTTTTCTAAACTACCGGTAGTAACTTTTTCTGTAGTAGCAATAGCAACTTTTATTACATTAACAAATCCTGTTAAAACTACAAGTAGCAAATCCTGTTAAAACAAACAAGCTACTGATAGTTTAGAAAAAAGTTGTTTCTGCTAGACCAAAAAAATTGCTACTGCTAGTTCATATAGAACTTTTGAGTTTTGTGCTTTTCTCTCCTGAAACTTTCTCTATCAGTAACAGCAGAGATCAATTCCATCAAAATATAACTGCAGAGATCAGTAGTTAGTGCTACTAATACTAGGACCAAAGTTGCTACCGGTACCAAAGTTGCTACAGAAACATGTTCTTGCTATGCTAACAACAGAGATCAGTAGTTATGCCGCTATCGTATGCCGAACAAAAGTTACTACCACATCATGGACAGAAGTTGCTACCCCAAAAAAAAGTTAAAAGGTTTCTCTGACCATATGAAAAGTTCAGCATCCAACATATCATTACAGAAGTCACAAAGGAAGATTATGCATCATACTAATCCTAGGACCAAAGTTGCTACTAGTACCCAAGTTGCTACAGAAACATGTTATTGCTATGCTAAGGTTGACATCTTTAGTTGCTACTACTATTAGGGCTGAATTTACTATTACTATTAGGAATGAAGTTGCTACCGGTACTAAAAAAGCGTTATGGTTACGCTAAAGGTTGACATCTTTAGTTGTTGCTACTACTAGGACTGAATTTACTACTAATACAAGGAATGAGTTACTACTCGTACTGAAAAAAAAAGTTATAGCAACATCACCGAAGAAAAATTAAAGTTACTATTGTTATTATCGAAGAAGTTACTACTGCTAACTTATAAAAAGTTGTTCCATGTTATTATCGAAGAATTTACTACTCCTAACTAAATTAAAATTACTATTAAAGCCTAAAGCTGCTGAAAACTTTGTGGAGAAGTTCCATATATTTTGTATAGGAGAAGGTTCCTTCTTTGAAACTAAATTTCTTAATAGGGTTTCCTGATACCTATTAGAAAAATTGTTCTATGAAAAATTAAAGTTACTATTGTTATTATAGAAGAAGTTACTACTGCTAATTTATAAAAAGTTGTACCCAAGTTCAAAACAGGTTGCAACTGAACTTTTGTTTTTTTTCTATCAAAAGTCAAATTGTACGCTATATATATGGAACCAAAAAAAATTGCTATGTCAAGTTGTTCTATATGGCGAAAGTTGGTGAACAACTATACAAGAAAGATCCATATTGTCGGGTACCCAAAACCAGGTACCCGCGATTACCCACGTAACCTCACGATTAAATGTATATGACCGCGGGGCTGGGCCAAAGTTCGTGGTCGTCCCCACAGGCGCCAAGGTCAGACCCAGCCCGCAACGCGTGACACGGCCCACGGTGGAAAAGGCCGCACGGGCAAAGAGCGGCACGATCCCTCGACCGACCTCGGGAGAAAACTCCGCCTCGACCGACCCCGGACTCCCAACCCCGGCCTCCGACCGAAGGGGTCGGGCCGACCAGGGGCGGGGCTTGGCCGGTGGAGCGCATTAAATCGACAGCAAGTGGGTGTCCTTTGACATTACCCAGAGACATGAACCGAAAGCCCCGCACGTCCCAGAGGGACGTCTGACAGCGGTCAAGCCGCCTCTCCACGCGGTAACAGTACGAGCCGTAATACAACAGGGTCGAACAGTACGCAAACAAGGCACGTACATCACCGCCGTGGTGGAGCTGTAGCGGCCATCGCCGCCCGCACCCGGAGGAGAAGGCATCGAGGACGGGAGCACCCATCCCGGCCGAACCGCCTACCTACATCGAGCTATTGATCAATTCACTTACTTTTCTTTTTCTCCTTTCCTCCATCCTTGTAAGCGGTCAAACTCTCCCTTGACAGATAAAAGTGAGAACTAGACCAGCAGCTGGAGGACGGCATTCTCATTCTCACACACACACACACACACACACACACACACACACACACACACACACACACACACACACACACACACACACACACACACACACACACACACACACACACACACACACACTCTCACTTCGTTCTTGCGACGCACGCAAGGGCGAAGAACACGAACACTCAGAGACTTGGGAGCTCCCCCCTCTCTCGCCAAGCTTGTAACCCCTACTACGAGCAACACGAACCACGAACAACTCACTGGACGTAGGGCTTCGATCGCCCGAACCAGTCTAACCCCTTGTGTCATCCACATTTCCTCAAATCAACCAAGCGCGTAGTCTAAATTTACTTGTCGGCCAGATTTCCCAACGCCGACAGTTGGCGCGCCAGGTAGGGGACCTCTGCGCGCTACGGTTGCGATTCTCGCCGCCTCCGATGGTGGCGCCGTCGTCATCGCGCGACGCTCGCGGGCCGCGCCGCGGGCCGGTTCGCGACATCGTAAACTCCGGCGGGAGCGGGCTCTTGCCTGCCCCGCTCTTCCCTCCACACCAGGTCATCCGGTTCGGGAGCCTGGAGTTTGAGGTGACTACACCGGTCGCCTGCAGCTGGTGTAGGACTATCCGCCCCTCTTCGGACGGGGGCCCCTGACCGCCTACTCCCGGTTGCCCCGGGGCATGGACGGTGCCGAGCACGAGGTGCGCATGGAGGCGCACTTCGGCCCGAGTCCGCGGCCCGAGGAGTACCGCCACATGCAGTACACTCTCGCGTCCGCAGCCGCGCATCTCCATGGCCAATCACCGTTCCCGCCAGAGGAGGGGTTCTGGGGGCACCATGACGCTCTCCCCCCGCATTGCGGAGCATGGTGGAGTGGCTTGATCACCTGATCACCACCCAGCTCGCACCCGCACCTCAGGGCAATGGGCACCCAGCGGGCACGGTCCGGCCGAAAACTAGCCGGCCCCGCGACCCGCCATCCCTGCAGGTGGTGCGGACACGATCTCCACCCTCTGCACTGGGCATGATGATTGCGAACGCCGTCGTTCCTCGCGAGCCAGGCCGCAGCGGTCTCCCCTGCCGCATCGAGGCGTACCTTGGCACGGCACCGCTCGCATCCGAGTGCCGGCGCATTTTCTACGAACTGGCGAACGTTCTGGTGCAGCTTGAGGGGTGGGGACGCCTTCCGCCGGAATCCAACTTCTGGTCATTAGGCATCCCCTTGCCGCATGGCCTCCGCAACGTTGCGAACCAGTTCGAGTGCGAGCTCGCCCACCGCCTCCCATCGGCAGCGTGGTCGAATCCGCCCATGGCCGAGGCGATGCGGCGTGACCCGGTCGTCCTACCTCCTATTTTGACCGTGGTCGGGGGGTGGCCCGAGGCCTGCGTCCTTTGCTTTGGCGATGGCACCGACTCTGACTCCAACTCCGACCTCCTCGACGAGTGCTTCAACTTCAACGACCACGACCCGGCACGCGAGTGCTGCATGGTCGTCGACGCCGAGGGTCACGTTGAGGACCTGGGAACGGTGAGGAGGAGGAGGAAGAAGGGGACGAGAATGACGTCGACCCCGACAGAGCCCAACCACCACCTGTGCTCGCTGAGCATGGAGAGGCTCAGCACGCGCCTCGACTACCCCCACGGCTGCTGGCTGGCGCCGCGGGAGTGGATGGTGATGTCAAGATGGCGGAGGTGAACGACGCCGCCGCACACGACTACGATGTCCGTCAGCTTCTTGCCCGAGAGTTGGAGTTCCAGGACCGCGAGCAACTCTTGAGACAAGAGCACGAGCTGATCAAGCAGGAGCTCGCACAGCGCCGGAACCAGGCACAAGCCAGGGCCTAGACGGTGCATCAGCGCATTATGGAGGACGCCGGGGGTGACCTCCCGCGTTTCCCTCGTGCGAGCCAGAACATCACCGCTGCGGCAGCCCTGGTTCATCGGATGCAACCACCGATGACCCATCCCGGCAGAGCAGCGCGACCGAAAGGAGCTGGAGAGCCTTCTCCGACTCGCGGCGGATCAGCAGGCCGAGAGTTCCCTGTCCCGATGACGGGGGCACAGCTCCAACGTGGCCGCCTCCGGTGGCCACGAAGGAGAGCCTTCTGTGCAGCAGGCTCCGCCTGGAGGAGCCGGAGGTCGGAACTTGCCGCCCATTCACCAGCACATCGGCAACATCAAAGATGCACGTGTGGTGCTAGAGGCTCGTCGACGTGCGCAAGGCTACGACCCGCAATGCGAGCCCGTCAACCACGGGTACAACATGCGCCGAGAGGGTCGGTACGATCCCCAGGAGGACTGGAGCCCGAGCCCGCCACCAGCGGGACCTTGGGCGTTTGGCGAGGAGATCCTGCGTGCGCCCGTCCCTCAGCGGTACCGCACGCCCAGCAACATCACCAAGTATTCCGGGGAATCCAACCCAGCCACATGGCTGGAGGACTACCGGCTCGCCTGCCAAGCCGGTGGTGCGGACAATGACTTGTTCATCATCCGCAACTTGCCGCTCTACCTCGCCGACTCCACGAGGGCGTGGCTGGAGCACCTTCCGAGGGGGTCCATCCAGTGCTGGGCGGACCTCAAGGAAATCTTTGAAGGGAACTTCCAGGGGATGTACGAGCGCCCGGGAACTCGTGGGACCTCCGCAACTGCAAGCAGAAGCCTGACGAGTCCGTACGTGAGTACATCCGGCGCTTCTCCCGGATGCGCAACTCCCTCCCCAACATCGTCGATGCCGACGCCATCAGTGCGTTCTTGACTGGGACCAGGAATAAATCCTTGGTCCACAAGTTGGGGCGCAAGTGTCCCTCCACCACTAAGGAGCTGCTGGACATCGCTACGAGTCACGCCTCCGGAGAGGACGCGGTCAGGGTTCTTTTCGAGCGCCCGGCCGGGAAAACTAAGAGGACGGACACGGCGGGCGCCGCTAGCCCGGCGGTCCAGTCGGGTAAGAAGAAGAAGAAGAAGGGCAACCTCCTCCACTAGGAGGCGTCACTGGTGGCGGCCGTCGAGCGCAAGCCCAAGCAGAAGGGCCCCAATGAGGCGACCCCCGACCACTTCAAGAAGTTGCTCAAAGGACCGTGCCCGAACCACCCGTTCCCCGTCAAGCACCTGTACAAGGACTGCGGCCTCATGCGCAAGTTCCTCGCCGGACCCTCGAAGAGGCAGGACGCGAAGTCCTCTGACTCCAAGGACGGAGAAGGTGACAAGGAGCCCGAGTGTCCATTCCCCGAGAACAACGCAGTTCTCATGATCTTCGGAGGGCTCGATGCCTGCCTGCCCAAGCGCCGGCAGAAGGTGGAGCGTCGAGAGGTGTACGCCGCGGAGCCAGTGGCCCCAGAATTCCTTAAGTGGTCGAGCACCGCGGTCACCTTCGATCTCTCCGACCACCCTGACCGGGTCCATCGGCCAGGGCGGTACCCACTGGTCGTCGACCCCATCGACGCGTCAACTAGACTCACCAAGGTGCTCATGGACGGGGGCAGCGGCCTCAACATCTTGTACGCCGAGACCCTCGACGCCATGGGCATCGACTGCAAGCGGATCCGACCCACGGGGGCGCCGTTCCACAGGATTGTCCCGGGAAGGCAAGTGGTGCCCCTCAGTCAGATCGACCTCCCCGTCACCTTCGGCACACCCGAGAACTTCCGCACCGAGACCCTCACTTTCGAGGTGGCGGACTTCCCGGGCACGTATCACACCGTGTTGGGTCGGCCGTGCTACGCGAAGTTCATGGCCGTCCCGAACTACACCTACCTCAAGCTCAAGGTGCCAGGCCCCAAGGGGGTCATCACTGTCAGCACGTCCGTGTAGAGGGCGTACGAGGTTGACCTCGAGAACTGCAACCTTGCGACCGCGCTGGCTCACAAGGAGGGGCTGCTGATCGTCAACCAAGTCGAGGAGGGAGACACGCCAGACGCGAAGAAGATGACGGGTTCCTTCGACCCCAACAACGACACCAAGCCAATCCCCCTCGACCCTTCTGACCCCAACAGCAAGACGGAGCTGATCGGGGCTAAGCTCTCTGACAAATAGGAAAGCGCGCTCGTCGACTTCCTCCGCGCCAACCAGGACATATTCGTGTGGAAGCCTTCCGACATGCCGGGCATTCCCCGGGAGGTCACCGAGCACTCCCTCTGCATCAAGCCGGGTTCCCGACCCGTCAAGCAACACCTCCGATGTTTCGACAAGGAAAAGCACAAGGCTATCGGTGAGGAAATAGCTAAACTCTTAGCAGCAGGCTTTATCAAAGAAGTGTATCACCCAGACTGGCTAGCTAATCCTGTACTAGTACGTAAGAAAAATGGGAAATGGAGGATGTGCGTTGACTATACGAATCTCAATAAGGCATGCCCGAAGGATCCGTTTCCTTTGCCGCGCATCGACCAAATTGTAGACTCGACAACAGGGTGCGAAACCTTGCGACTTCCTTCATTACCCCCTTCGGTGCGTACTGTTATCTTACCATGCCTTTCGGGCTAAAAAATGCCAGGGCCACATACCAACGGTGCATGAGCAAGTGCTTCGGAGACCTCATCGGCAAGGTCATAGAAGCATACGTGGACGACATCGTACTCAAGTCCAAGCGCACTGACGAGTTGGTCACCGACCTCGCCAAAGTCTTCGACAGACTGAGGGTGAACGGGGTCAAGCTAAACCCCGAGAAGTGCATTTTCGGTGTCCCCAAGGGCATGCTGCTCGGATTCTGTGTGTCCGAGTGGGCCATCGAGGCAAACCCTGAGAAAATTGATGCTATCCTCAAAATGGGTCCGATCCAAAATGTCAAGGGCGTCCAGCGAGTCATGGGCTGCCTGGCCGCGCTGAGCCGATTCATCTCTCGACTTGGGGGGCGGGGATTGCCATTGTACCGACTCCTGAAAAAATCCAACCATTTTGAATGGACAACGGAAGCTCAGGAGGCCCTCGATGGTCTTAAATCCGCCCTCACCAGTCCTCCGATCCTTACCGCCCCGATCCCGGGGGAATCGCTCTTCCTCTACATCTCTGCCACAACGCAGGTAGTAAGCACAGCGCTGGTGGTGGAACGGGACGAACCCGGGCACACACTCAAGGTGCAGTGACCGGTGTACTTCATAAGCAAAATCCTTTCCGACACCAAAACGCACTGGATTCAGATCCAGAAGATGATCTACGCGGTCGTCATCACCAGGCGCAAATTGCGCCACTACTTCGACGCCCACCATGTGACCGTCGTGACTTCCTTCCCTCTGGGCGAAGTCCTCAGGAACAAGGAGTTGTCGAACAAGATCTTGAAGTGGGCAATCGAGCTCATAGGGGAAGACCTCGAGTTCGTCCCCCAAACAGCGATCAAGTCGCACACGCTCACCGAGTTTATCGCCGAATGGACCGAAGTTCAACTCCCGGCAGCTCCTGTCGATCGAGAATGCTGGAGAATGTACTTCGATGGTTCCCTCACAAAGAGGAGAGCCGGAGGAGGATGGGTGCTCGTCTCACCCCTCAAGGTGCGCATGAGGTACGCCGTCCGACTCAACTTCCCGGCCTCGCACAACGTCGCCGAGTACGAAGCCCTAGTCAACAGGGTCAAGGCTGCGATCGAGCTCGGCGTCAAGAGGCTGGAAGTCTTCGGTGACTCGCAGCTCGTTGTGGACCAGGTCCGGAATCAGTCCAACTGTGTCAACCCTAAGATTGCCGCCTACGGTGCTGAGGTCTGGCACCTGGAGGAGAAGTTTGATGGTTTCGAAATCTCTCATCTGCCGCGGTCACAGAATGAGGCGATCGACATCTTGGCCAAGCTATCCTCTAATCGGGAGCTGGTTCCATCGGGGATCTTCGATAGCGACCTCAACAAGCCTTCCATCAAGGAGCCGGCCGACAACCATGAGGCGGACGAACCTCGCGACCCGAGTGAGAGCCCGATGTCCGACCCGCCCCACGTTGGGTCGGACGAGCGTGCAGTGTTCGTTGTTGCCTCGATCGAGGAAGCTGACGGAGGTCAGGCATCCGAGCCCGATCCCCTCCCTAACGACTGGATGCAGCCGTACCTTGACTGCCTATTGAGAGAGCAACTCCCCTCTGACTCGATCGAAGCCAGGCGCGTCGCCCGACAAGCCAAGTCTTTTGTCGTCATGGGAGGAGAGCTCTTCAAGAAGGGGCACACCGGCATCCTACAGCGTTGCATACCACTCGATCATGGGAGGCAGCTGCTGCGCGACATACACGAGGGGGCCTGTGTGCATCATGCCGCCTCCCGTAGCTTGGTCGGCAACGCTTTCCGCCACGGCTTTTACTGGCCAACGGCAGTCAAGGACGCGGAGGAGATAGTACGCTCCTGCGAAGGGTGTCAATTATATGCGCGGCAAACCTACCTTCCAGCACAGGCCCTGCAAACGATCCCCCTAACATGGCCCTTCGTCGTATGGGGGCTCGATTTGGTAGGCTGTTGGCAGTCCTTAATAACCACTTATACCGCCAACACCAGATTATACAAGCCATCAATCAAGAATAAAATGAATACTTTTAATGGACTAATGGCTTTCCACAAGTTTTGGTGATATTTTGATTGCAGGAACATTTATGAAGGAAAATCACCACAAAACTATCAACAAAGAGGGATTTGGTCATGAAGATAAATTATCCATATAATATATTTGACCTCACCATGTAAAAGCCCTCTCCGAGATAACCAAAATGGACTTTTGGTTTACCCAATTCGGAGATCAGGAGCAGAACTTATGGGTCGCAGAAGATTTAACGAAAACTAGAAATTGTCTGGCCGGCGGCCACCCTCCTAGGCCGGCCGGCCTACTTTTGTCTCCTCTGGATCCGAGCTTCCTCCAGCGGGCTTCACACGTCGTCCACACCACAAATCAATGCCCAACTCATGTGGAAAGAAACCGACATACAGAAAATGGGCTTTTGGGCCTAAACTTGACGGTTACTCCACTTCTGCCGCCCCCAGCAAGTAACCGACCTTCAAACCAACACCAGGAGAGCATCTGAGACGTCCACGCGAATGGCGGTGGCCAACCGCCACAATCAATGGCCGGCCGGCCCCTTTACTAGGCCAGCCGGCCTTACTTGGTGTGCCCGCCACTCATTCATTGGCTATAAGAACCCCCCGGTGCTGAGGACCCAATAAATACCCCTTTGCGGCTCCAGAACAACTCGCACCTTCACATTTGAGTTGAGATTACATTTCCAGAAGCAAAGCTCTGCTGCTTCAGAGTTAGTTTAGAAGTAGGGAGTTAGTGAGTGAGAGGCAAGAGAAGGGAGGAAATTCTGGAGGATGTCGGGACTCTTCTTCTTCCAAGCTTCGGGTATGTGCTCCGCCTGGGAGTAATCCCCTTAGTCTTCCAGGCCGGGTAACATGCAAGGAGGTTATTTATTGAGGAATGAAGTAAGGTACTCTACTCTATCTATCTATGGGATTCAGGTATGCAGTAAGTATTTATTTATTTACTACATAGGCTAGTTTATATTGATCACTCGCTAGCAGTAACGATAGGTGTAAACGTGGTGTTTATACTTAGAGTTATCCCTGAATTGCCCTTAACCCCACGGAATGATGTGGTAACCGCGAGTACGTGTGGCAGGTGTACCAGGCTTTGTAGTCCACCACGTTCGGGTTAATACCTGCAGAGGCTGAATAGCAGCGGATCCCCAAAGTAGTTGAACCTAGTTATCGGGTTGCTACTTTGGCACGTCTGTGCCCCGAAATAGATAATAGAGATAGACCCTTATCGACTTGCTCAGTTATATAATCCCTTGCATTAGATTACCTGGCCAGAGGACTATCACTCTTTACTGCATTCATCTCTATCTCATTGTGCCCCTTATACGGTAGTTCTGCTTAGATCTTGAGCATTAGTACACTGTTCGTTCCCTGTGGATTTCGATACCTTAGGAATACTCCTGGGTGAAAGCTACATCGGTATCCGTACGCTTGCGGATTCATTTCTATTAGGCCTTAGGACTGCCAACAACCTTTGGCGCCGTTGCTGGGGAACGGTAGCTGTGCTAACTCGAATCTAGGATCACCCGTATAAGGTTTATTTGTTTTATTTTCTTTTTGCATTTCTTTTTCTTTTATCATTATACCATGGACACACCTTCCATCTTCGACACCATTGCTCCGAGAGGAGAATTATTGGAGCCTCCTCCATCATTTGCAACAATCACAGCTCACAGCTATGAGATTCGTCTTGAGCTGATAGCACTAGTTCGGGAATCAATTTTCTGTGGAGAAGAGGATGAAAATCCATACACACATATCAGATACTTCGAAAGACTCTGCTCCACTGTGTCAACGGAAGGGTTTCCACAGGATAACCTGAAATGGAAACTCTTTCCGTTCTCAATCAGCAAAAAAACAGAACTTTGGTATGCTCTGAATGTAGGAGAAGCAAAGGGAGATTGGACCACTCTCAGGAAGCCCTTCTGTCTCAAATACTTCCCTGTCTCGAAGGTTATCGCCCTCCGAATGGAGCTACTTACCTTCAAGCAGGGCAGTGATGAGCCATTAGGAGCTGCGTGGGACCGTTTCCGATCATATACTGCTCAAGGACCAGATCTAGGACTTGCACCATCAGTACTCCTCCGGCATTTTGATTGGGGACTCACTCCAAAGAGTCGCACCTTTTTGGATGCCGCATCAGGAGGGAGTTTTATGCTAAACACTCCAAAGAAGGATTCAAACTTCTTGGGAAAGTCTTCAGTAGTCTGGAAAATCATGAGCCACCTACTCCTGAGAAACCAAAAGAAGACGAAGTGTATGTTGTGCAAAATGCACCACAACCTGTGCAATCTGCACCACAACCTGAGATTCTTCAACCTCCAGCCACCACAGAAGCTCCTGAACCATTCTATGACTGCTCGACGAATCCAAAACTGTTTAAAGGAGGTCATTCTCTCGCTGAAGTCCAACCCCCTCAGGAAGTTGAACCAATTCTCCCTCTATTCCCATATGAGGAAGACATTGATTTAACCAAATTTGGGGATACACGAGCATATCCACTAGAGAGAGATCGTCATTTTGACAAGGATGACCTTAAAGAGCAAGATTGGGAAGACAAAGAAGAACATAATGAGAGAGTGCAAAAACTATCCGCTGTTCTTGGTGAGGACTGGCTTCAAGAAGCAGAATGCACATGGGAAATTATCAAGCTAGATCCAGAACCTGATGTCATTCTTGTCAAGCATCATTGTGCACCAAGAAGGAAAGCTATATATGATTTGAAGGCCAAAGTCAATATCATGTCAATATATGTAGCTAACCTTCATGTGCCAACCTTAGACAACCTATCTCCATCAAGAAAAAGGTTGGCCTTTGGGAATCAATGCTACCCAGCAGAAGGAATCTTGCGGGATGTGGAGATGGAAATAAATGGGCAGACCATGACCTTGAACTTCCACATTTTCAACATACCCGATCTGGAATTCCTCCTAATTGGGACTCCAATCCGTACGCTCTCCAAGGTAAAGGATAATCATGAGAGATTGGACATCCCAATTGGAAAACAAAGCTACCCCGTTGACCTCAGGCGCACACTCAATGCCAAGACCGAAGAACCGCCTGAGTACACGGAGGAATTCGCTGCCATTGAGGAAGCAGCAGCTGTTGAATTCTTGGAAGCGTCAACACTCAACATTGAAGAAGAAGCTCAACTCTTCACTAAAGATGAGGATCATTCCCCTTATGTTGGGTTAAATAAACAAGAAGAGGCTGCTCCAACACCCATCGAGTTAAAGCCACTACCATCAGGTCTCAAGTATAGCTTTCTCTTTGGAGATCAAAGTACCCCTCTCATTATCAGTGACAAGATCTCCATGACAGAAGAGAAAAAGCTAGTAGCCTAGCTGGAGAAATATCGATCAGTAATAGGTTACTCACTAGTTGACCTCAAATGGATTAATCCACAATTTTGTACACACAGAATCCCAATGGAACCTGATCACAAGCCTGTTCGTGAGCACCAACGACGTCTGAACAATGCCATGAGAGAAGTAGTAAAGAAAGAGATCTTGAAGCTACTCAAGGCAGGGATTATTTATCCAGTATAAGACAGTCAATGGGTAAGTCCAGTTCAGGTGGTGCCCAAGAAAGGAGGGATGACAGTTGTGCAGAATGAGAAGAATGAATTAATCCCTCAATGCACAGTGACAGGGTGGCGAATGTGCATCGATTATAGGAAGTTGAACAAGTCAACAAGAAAAGACCATTATCCTCTTCCCTTCATCGATGAAATGCTCGAAAGGTTAGCGAAGCACTCATTCTTCTGCTTCCTGGATGGTTATTCAGGATATCATCAAATCCCTATCCATCCTGATGACCAAGACAAGACAACCTTCACATGTCCGTATGGCACCTTCGCATATCGACGGATGTCGTTCGGACTATGCAACGCACCTGCATCCTTCCAAAGATGCATGATGGCTATCTTCTCAGATCTTGTTGAGAAAGTAATGGAGGTATTTATGGATGATTTCTCTGTCTATGGAGAGACATTCGATAGATGCTTACAGAATTTGGAAAAGGTGCTACATAGATGCAAGGAGGCAGACCTGGTACTAAATTGGGATAAATGCCATTTCATGGTAACAGAGGGAATTTTCCTAGGACACATGGTCTCTGCAAGAGGGATAGAAGTTGATAGAGCAAAAATTGAAGTTATTGAGTCCCTTCCACCCCCGAGGAACATAAAAGGGATCCGCAGCTTCCTAGGACATGCTGGGTTTTATAGGAGATTCATTAAAGATTTTTCCAAGAAGGCCCGACCTCTCACTAGTCTATTGGCTAAGGATGCACCATTCATCTTTGATGACAAATGCATGGAGGCGTTTAATGAACTCAAGCGAGCATTAATCACAGCCCCTATAATCCAGCCTCCAGATTGGAAACTCCCCTTTGAAATCATGTGCGATGCAAGCGACTATGCTGTAGGGGCAGTGTTGGGACAAACAAGGGATAAGAAGCATCATGCCATAGCCTATGCTAGCAAGACCCTCACAGGGCCACAACTCAATTATGCAACCACAGAAAAGGAAATGCTAGCAGTGGTCCATGCCATTGACAAGTTCAGGTCATACTTGGTTGGAGCAAAGGTGATAGTATATTCTGATCATGCAGCGCTCAAATACCTTCTAACCAAGAAAGATGCAAAGCCACGTCTTATCCGATGGATCCTACTCCTTCAAGAGTTTGATATAGAAATAAGAGACAGAAAAGGAGTAGAGAACAATGTGGTAGATCATCTCTCTCGCTTGCAATATGAAGATCCTGATGGATTACCCATCAATGATTACTTGAGAGATGATATGTTACTCAAGGTAACAAGTGTTGACCCGTGGTATGCAAATATCGTAAACTACATAGTAGCGGGCTACATACCACCAGGGGAAGACAAGAAGAAGCTCATCAGGGATAGCAAATTCCATCTCTGGGATGATCCATATTTATACAGAGTTTGCACTGATGGCTTACTATGAAGATGTGTGCCTGCCTGTGAGGCTATGCAAATTATTGACAGATGTCATTCTTCGCCTTACGGGGGTCACTATGGAGCATACCGTACTAATGCTAAGGTTTGGCAAAGTGGATTCTACTGGCCAACCATGTATGAAGACACAAAAGAGTATGTACAGAGATGTCCTCGCTGCCAGCGACATGGAGGAATCAACGCCCGAGACGCAATGCCCCTCACAAATAATCTACAAATTGATATTTTTGATGTTTGGGGCATTGACTTCATGGGGCCTGTTCCAAATTCAGAAGGATATGAATATATCCTGGTGGCCATGGACTACGTTTCGAAATGGGTAGAGGCAATACCATGCCGCAATGCAGATTCTATCCACTCACGAAAAATGCTCACAGAAACCATCTTCCCAAGATTCGGCACTCCAAGGGTATTGATAAGGATTTCAAGAAGATGCTACAAAATCATGGGATTGAACACAGGATAGCAACTCCTTATCACCCACAAACTAACGGTCAAGCAGAGACTACAAATAAACAAATCAAGAATATTCTCCAAAAGACCGTCAATGAGATGGGAAAGAACTGGAAGAAGAAACTCCATCAAGCACTGTGGGCCTATAGGATGGCATACAAAACTCCCATTGGTATGACTCCATACCAAATGGTATATGGAAAGACATGCCACCTACCTGTTGAATTGGAATTCAAAGCATATTGGGCAATCCGGAAGTGGAATATGGATTTAGACCAAGCTCAAGTCAAGCGGCGAATCCAAATTGCTGAACTTGAAGAAATGAGAGAAAAGGCGTACCATAGCTCCAAGATATACAAAGAAAGAACAAAAAGATGGCACGACAAGCACATAAAGGAGAAGCACTTCACGCCAGGAGATAAGGTACTACTCTATAATTCTCGCGTTAAATTATTTGGCCATGGTAAACTTAGGAGTAGATGGGACGGCCCATATACCGTAGTTTAAGCATCTAAATACGGGGCCGTCCTTCTCCAGAGCGATGATGGAAATCACTTTAAAGTAAATGGCCAACGCTTGAAAACCTTTTTCGAACCCTCCATGCCTTCACTTGAGGAAGTAGATGTCCTCGAATTCGTGAAAGGCTAAAAGTATCTTCATCTACCGTCTAGCTCCAACCTTAAACCAGCATTGTTTCCTTTTATTCTACCTTTTTCTTTTTTAATAAAAATAAAATAAAAAAATACCTACATGTTAATGTGAGCCCTTTATTAAATTGTGTGTTGGTTTATGTGGGCAACCACATAAACCAACCCTTATACGCTCACATCTTCTCAAGTGCGCAGGAACAAAGTTGTGTACACATAATGGCGTGCTGTCATGAAGAAATAGAGAGGAGACAAGGGAGGGACTCCACCGGCCGGCCCACACCCTAGGCCGGCCGGCCTTCACCAAGCTCCAGTCATGTTCTGGTTTGATATTATTACCTTAACCCCTTGCTCTGTTTCACATACCCTGAAAACAAAACAAAATTATTTTCGAAGATGAACCAAAACAAAATTCTTTCATATCATTGGTTTTATGGCATTTTTATTTTGCTATTTCTTCTTGCTCACAAAAATAAATTTAAGGACGGCTCTTATCTATTTTTTTGTGAGATTTGATATATGCATAAGTCTTGATTGCTTTCTTCTCTTGATCTTTTTGGGAATCAAGATTTTTCTCTGGACATGTTGTCACAAAATTCTTTTGCAAAAGCCTATTAGAGCCAAAAACAAATATAGGTTTGAACTCCTCAAAAGCCAATCTTTCTGCTATGAGTTCAGTTAAGATTTAATTCTCTTGAGAAAAATGCACTCCTCAAAGTTCAGCCTTTATCCTTCGCGTGTGTTCTCGAATGATTCCACTAGATAATTTGCTTGCCTCAAAATTCAAGCGAATTCTTCATCTTCAAAGAGTTTTTTGTCCCTATGTCCATGCCCCCCAAACGCATGAAAGAAAGTCAAAGGAGCCACAAAAGTTTCCTCATACATTGCGGGAACTCTCTCAAAAAACAAAAAGAAGAAGAAGAGAGAGAGAGTTCCCTGATGAAGAAAAAAAAGAAAAAAAGGGGCACTATGGCTGACTTCAAAATTCAAAGTGGGCATGACATAGATCAAAATTCTCCCAAAGTGTGAGTTCATTTTCTCCCCCACCACATGCATCAATTCTGCTCTTGAGTGAACAATGAGGATGTGCGATATTCTCTTTAGAATTCATTCTTAGCCTTACAAAATTACGCAAAAAGATTGTGCTCTCCCTACCAAGCTCCAAATACAAGCCTATTAGAGATAGGGAAGATATCTTTTGAGTGGAGAAAGGCTTTTTCACCACATTGAGTGACTCATATTATGAATTTTGTGATACAACAAGGGGGAAGTTTTTGAAACTCGAGGGATTTTGAGTTTGAAAGAATCTATGATTATTGCTATTCAGTCTCTCAACTTTTGAAGACAATGAGCTTTAGCCACTTCCACATAGTGAGCCTGAAGTAATGGTTGAAATAACTTTGCCATAACTCCTTGATGATGCCTTTTCTTTGGTTCAATCTTTTTGCTTGGGACGAGCAAAGATCTAAGTCTGGGGGGATGTTGGCGGTCCTTAATGACCACTTATACCGCCAACATCAGATTATACAAGCCATCAATCAAGAATAAAATGAATACTTTCTATGGACTAATGGCTTTCCACAAGTTTTGGTGATATTTTGATTGCAGGAACATTTATGAAGGAAAATCACAACAAAACTATCAACAAAGAGGGATTTGGTCATGACGATAAATTATCCATATAATATATTTGACCTCACCATGTAAAAGCCCTCTCCGAGATAGCCAAAATGGACTTTTGGTTTACCCAATTCGGAGATCAGGAGCAGAAGTTATGGGTCGCAGAAGATTTAACGAAAACCAGAAATTGTCTGGCCGGAGGCCACCCTCCTAGGCCGGCCGGCCTACTTTTGTCTCCTCTGGACCCGAGCTTCCTCCAGCGGGCTTCACACGTCGTCCACACCACAAATGAATGCCCAACTCATGTGGAAAGAAACCGACATACAAAAAATGGGCTTTTGGGCCTAAACTTGACGGTTACTCCACTTCTGCCGCCCCCAGCAAGTAACCAACCTTCGAACCGACACCAGGAGAGCATCTGAGATGTCCACGCGGAAGGCGGTGGCCAACTGCCACAATCAATGGCCTGCCAGCCCCCCTACTAGGCCGGCCGGCCTGACTTGGTGTGCCCGCCACTCATCCTTTGGCTATAAGAACCCCCCGGTGCTGAGGACCCTATAAATACCCCTTTGCGGCTCCAGAACAACTCGCACCTTCACACTTCAGTTGAGATTACATTTCCAGAAGTGAAGCTCTGCTGCGTCAGAGTTAGTTTAGAAGTAGGGAGTGAGTGAGTGAGAGGCAAGAGAAGGGAGGAAGTTCCGGAGGATGTCGGGACTCTTCTTCTTCCAAGCTTCGGGTATGTTCTCCGCCTGGGAGTAATCCCCTTAGTCTTTCAGGCCGGGTAACATGTAAGGAGGTTATTTATTGAGCAATGAAGTAAGGTACTCTACTCTATCTATCTATGGGATTCATGTATGCAGTAAGTATTTATTTATTTACAACATAGGCTAGTTTATTGTGATCACTCGCTAGCAGTAACGATAGGTGTAAACGTGGTGTTTATACTTAGAGTTATCCCTGAATTGCCCTTAACCCCATGGAATGATGTGGTAACCGCGAGTACGTGTGACAGGCGTACCGGGCTTTGTAGTCCACCACGTTCGGGTTAATACCTGCAGAGGCTGAATAGCAGCGGATCCCCAAAGTAGTTGAACCTAGTTATCGGGTTGCTACTTTGGCACGTCTGTGCCTCGAAATAGATAATAGAGATAGACCCTTATCGACTTGCTCAGTTATATAATCCCTTGCATTAGATTACCTGGCCAGAGGACTATCACTCTTTACTGCATTCATCTCTATCATTGTGCCCCTTATACGATAGTTCTGCTTAGATCTTGAGCATTAGTACACTGTTCGTTCCCTGTGGATTTCGACACCTTAGGAATACTCCTGGGTGAAAGCTACATCGGTATCCGTACGCTTGCTGATTCATTTCTGTTAGGCCTTAGGACTGCCAACATAGGCCCCCTGAAAAAAGCGCCCGGGGGCTACACCCACCTGCTTGTGGCCGTCGACAAGTTCTCGAAGTGGATCGAGGCTCGACCCCTCACCAAGATAAGATCCGCCGAAGCGGTGACCTTCTTCCGAGACATCGTCCATCGATTTGGAGTCCCAAACTCCATTATCACGGACAACGGCACGCAGTTCATCGGCAGAGAATTCCTGGAGTTCTGCGATGACCACAACATCAGGGTCGATGGGGCCGTTGTGGCGCATCCCCGAATGAACGGGCAGGTCGAACGCGCCAATGGCATGGTCCTGCAAGGGCTCAAGCCCAGAATCTTCAACATGCTGAAGGATTGTGCTGGCCGATGGGTGCAAGAATTCCCTTCAGTGCTCTGGAGTCTCCGAACGACCCCGAGCCGCGTGACCGGACACACTCCTTTCTTCATGATATATGGGGATGAGGAGGTGTTGCCAACTGACCTTGAATACGGGGCCCCAAGAATTCAAGCCTTCAGGGAAGAGAACAACAAACGATTCCTCGAGGACGCACTCGACCAAATCGACGAGGATCGAGAGATCGCCCTTCTGCACACGACGAAGTATCAGCAGGCACTACGACGATACCACGGACGACGAGTCTGCAGGCGAGCATTCAACGTGGGCGACCTCGTCCTCCGGCTCGTGCAAACCAACAAGGACCACCACAAGTTGTTGCCACCTTGGGAGGGGCCCTTCATCGTCTTCGAGGTACTTCGCCCCGGTGAAAGTTGCCTAGAGGGGGGGGGGGGGGGGTGAATAGGCAACGCTAAAAACTTCTGCAAATTAAGACTTAACCAAATCGTCAGTCCTACCGGATAATCCGGCACACTGTCGGATACTCTGGACCTGGAGCTACCGGAGTATCCGGTACTGTTTCGGACTATCTAAAACAGAGGATAAATCTTGCGTAATTTGAAAACTACGAAGTTTCTAGCAATTTTACTTGAATCAAAAGACTTGTATAGATGCTAGTAAGTGAATCTACACAACAATTGCGGAAGGAAACAAGTAGATACGTAGATCGAGGCAATATAGTGATATATGAGCAATATGAACAAGAACAAGTATGAACAACGTGAACAATCAAAAGAGAGACAATTGACACACGATTTTTCTCCGAAGTTTAGGCCCACAAAGTGCCCTACGTCTCCGTTGAGGAGTCCACAAAGGACCGGGTTGCTCTCAACCCTAAACCTCACTCAAATGGTCACCAAGACCGATTCGAGTTGCTCACTAGCAAATCCCTTGCGGGAATGGGTAATACAAACTTCCCGGAGCTTCACCACACGAATTGGGAGCTCCCGGGCAACCTCTAGCCGTCTAGGAGATCAAAGCTCTAAGGGTAACAAATGAAATCAAGTGAGATGATGCCACAAGAAGCTCAAAGAGTGGGATTCTTGCTCTCAACACGATTCTCTTGCTCTCACACACTCCCTTGAGTGAATCACACAAATCTTTGGGTTGGGAATGAGTAGAGAGTGAAAGGGGGAAGCTTGGTTCGTGTTCTTGTGAGTGGAGACCAGCGAAATGGCTGTTGGAGGTGAATGGGTATATATAGACGCTCCCAAAAATCGAACCGTTGTGCTGCTGGTTAGGGTCTACCGGATACTCCGACACAGTGTCGGATAGTCCGGTGGGGACTATCTGTAGGTTGGTTTCAATGCTACCGGACACTCCGGCAGGTTGCCGGATACTCCGGTGGGAGCAATCTGTAACAGATATTTTGGCTATCCTCTCAAGCTCAAGTTTGGTTGGTTTTGATTCACACAAAAGCTCTTGTGACATCAGTAGACACATGATTACCATCCCTCTTGATAGTACGGCATTCCAAGACTCAATGAAAAAATAAAAGAGTGAAATCTCCGTCCATTGAGCACTTGATGCCATCCTTGTCAACACAATGAGGGATTGTAACTTTGAAATCTTTTTGATTCTCTACTGTGAGATCTAGCTGAACATTTTCTCAATGCAAATATTAGTCCTTTTGATCGTTTTGACGTCAATCACACAAAACACATGATTAGGGGCCTAGATGCACTTTCAATCTCCCACTTTTTGGTGATTGATGTCAAAACAACCAATTATAGCAAGGATAAAAGATATTCAATAAAATCTTGACAAATTTAAGGAAAGGTCCCCCTTAATATGTGCATGAATTGAATTCATCATGAATGGCCTAACAATGCCAAATGCACATTTTTAATAAAACAACATGAGAGCTCCCCCTAAAACCTTGCATGGACACGATATTATCATAAAAACATTTATGCATCACATGAGAGCAAAGAGCAATTTCACACAACCTAGAAATATAGGAACCAACAAGTGTCATTACATCACATAGTCTCATGCATAGAACATAAATAAATTTAGTCTTACAATCAAGCACTTAGTTCAACACAAATAGTAATACTCCTAAAGTCCATCACTAGGTAGAACGATACAATTTCTCCCCCTTTTTGGCATCACATCACCAAAAAGAGAAAGAAAAACAAGGCGAATCACTCATCATCTTCACCGCTGGCTGCTGCTATCTCCTCTTCTTCATCACTCTCCTCTTCTTCCTCACCTTCCTCTTCTCCCTCACCTTCAACCTCGGTTTCCACTTCACTTTCCTCAACGCGATGAGTAGACTTCTTGGAGAGGTTAAAGATGTCATCATCCTCATCGTCAACATCGGAGGGAAGATCGGGATAAGATGGAGGAGCCACATATGGAACTTTGCTGGCCTTGCACAAGTTGCGAATGTTGCGATCAGAATTTTCCCAATGTGCTCTTGCTTCCTCACGGGACTCACGAATCTGAATAGCATTCTTCGTGCACTTGTTGTAGATTGCCTTGAGGGCTCTAGCAATGAAGGACGAGCTGCTAGGACAACGTCTGCGATGAGACTGAGAGGTGCCAACATCAAGAAAGGTAGGATCAATAGCTGCTGCTGAGGTAGTAGTGGTAGTGGACACTTTTCTGATCCTGTAGGGGGTATGCTTGCAATCCTTATGAAACTGGATCCCCGTAACACGCTCAATCATCTTCATGATGTAGGGGGCATATCCACAGCTGCGACTAGCATCAATAGCAGTAGAGTAAATCTGCCAAAATATGAAAGCAAACACACTAAATTCATCTTTTGCTTCCTCCTTGTCAGACATGTAAGCAGATTTCTGGCAAAGCTCAAGATGTTTGAGGAATCCCCCTTCTTGGGAAGAATAGTGTGCCTAAAGAGAGAGTCGCAATACTTGTAAAATGGCTTCAACCCATGAGTGGTGCCAAGCTTAGGGTGTCTCCCTTCATACATGAATGTCATTTGTTCATCAGCAAGATAATGCTCAGAGGAAATGTCATTCTTGCCAAGATCTTCATTACCAAAACCAAGAATAGCTGCAAAGTCACCATTGGATATCTCAAACGGATGTCCCTCAGTCATCCAATGAATCACAGGGTCATCGTGATTGATGTCATCAATCCAATAGGTAGCATAAAACTGAGCAATGACTTCTTCATTCCAATGATAGGGCATTGCCATAATGCTTGTCATGCCCATTCCTTCACACTTCTCAATGACTTGTGTAACGATGGGGTCATTAAGCTTCCTCATGTGATCCCAATCAATAAACTGCATAGGAAGGACAGGAGTGCTCTTGCGCTTAATCACAAAATTGTTCCAATCCCACTGAAAGACACTCTGAAAACGGTAGTCAGTTATATGAGAGTCCTTCTCCCACTCAAAGGGGTTGTTTCTGCGAAAAGATGTCAAGTCATGTTTCCCTTTTGAGTAATCAATATGGGCCATGCCCTCACTGTCCCTTGACTGAGTTGCAATCGAAGAATGCATCCGAGGGAACATATTTCTGGTTAAGGTTGGTGGCTCATTGTCACCTACAGCTGCCTTCCCTTTGCTTCTACCCCTTTTTGACGCACTCCTACTAGAACTTGAGATATTGGGATTGACGGTCGTCTTCTGCCCTTGCCTTTGTCCACGGCCTTCCATCTGACACAAACATTCATGAAAGAGGTTTAGACATTGGAAGTATAGGGTGGAATCAAGATGCAAGAGATTAGACGAATTATTCAAATGTTAGGTTCTGTCGGAATGTCCAGCTGTGTGTCGGATAGTCCGACGTCGGACACTCCGGCACACAGGCGGATAGTCCGACAAACCCTAATATTTGAAGAATGCGTCGAATCTCCTAAACTAGCCACGGGATTCCAACCAAACTTCTAGCATTGCTAAACAACTTCATATCCAACATCTTGACCGAAGGAATCGAGCTAGAACGGACGAATCGAAGAGATCGGGGTGAGAGGAGAGCAATGGTACCTTGAAGAGCTTCCTCGGTTTCCCGGAGGAAAATCTTTGGGGCACCGGAGTCTCCGACAATTGGAGACCTCAAGAATCCTTTGGGGAGTCGAATCCCGCTCCAAATCGACCAAGAAACGACGATTTTGGTGGAGAGTGGAGAGAGGGCGAAGAGAGGGAGTCAGGCACGGTAAAAAGAGGAAGTGGCCGATTCAACTCGGGGTGAACTCCTTATATAGGCTGGTAACTGGCTGGATAGTCCGACACGAAGCCGGATAGTCCAACAGTACCAGGCCCGGATACTCCGACCTTGTACCGGAGTATCCGATGGGGACCTTCTGTAATACACCTGAGATTTTGCCATTTTTCGCGGATATTCCGACCTGATGTCGGATACTCCGATGGTGAGTTTCTGATGATTCTGACTGCTTCCTTCATTCCGACTTGATGATTTGAAGAAGGTTCAAGGATTTGAGGGGCAATGGATGGACTTATAGGATAAACTCATCATACATGGTCAGTAAGCAATCAACAACCATAACTATGACCACATACAACAAGATAGGATCAAAAGATCAAGAACCATTTAAATAGTTTTGAAAATCATTCAAATCTTTTCACAATTCATTTTGTTTTTCAAGACCAAGAAACTGGAAAACAACATTCAGATGTGCAACATTCTACTCCACATTAGAAGAATCAAGGATATTCAGTTCACTTCTAAGCTCACAAAAGCGCTTCTCATCTAGTGGCTTGGTGAAAATATCAGCAAGTTGGGCATCGGTTCTTATGTAACTAATCACAATATCCCCCTTGATAGCATGATCTCTCAAGAAGTGGTGTCGGATATCTATGTGCTTAGTTCTATTGTGATCAATGGGGATATGAGCAATAGCTATGGCACTCTCATTGTCACATAGGAGAGGAACTTTGTTCATAGTGTAACCAAAGTCCTTTAGAGTTTGCCGCATCCAAAACAATTGTGCGCAACAATTACCGGCTGCGACATACTCCGCTTCGGCGGTGGAAAGGGCAACGGAATTTTGTTTCTTGGATGACCATGACACTAGGGACCTACCCAAGAATTGGCAAGTCCCGGATGTGCTCTTCCTATCCACCTTACATCCGGCGTAGTCGGAATCGGAATAGCCCACTAACTTGAACTTGGCGCCCTTTGGATACCACAGCCCTAGGTTAGGTGTATGAACCAAATATCGCAAGATTCTTTTAACGGCCACCAAGTGACTCTCCTTAGGAGAAGATTGAAATCTTGCACACAAGCACACATTAAGCATAATATTGGGCCTAGATGCACAAAGATAAAGCAAAGAACCAATCATGGAGCGATATACCTTTTGATCCATGGGCACGCCTTTTGGATCAAGATCAAGATGTCCATTGGTTTGCATGGGAGTCTTGATGGGTTTAGCTTTGTCCATGTCAAACTTCTTGACCATGTCTTGAGTGTACTTGGCTTGACATATGAACGTGCCTTCTTGGAGTTGCTTGACTTGAAAACCTAGAAAGAACTTCAACTCCCCCATCATGGACATCTCAAACTTCTTGATCATGATCTTACTAAATGCTTCACATATACTTGGCATACAAAGATATCATCATCAATTTTCTTTGTGAAGAGAGTAGGATCAGCTTTGCCAACAACAAATTGATTTTCAACAAGATATCCCTTAAGGCATTCATACCATGCTCTAGGTGCTTGTTTTAGCCCATAGAGCGCCTTATGGAGTTTAAGACATGGTTAGGATACTTTGCGTCTTCAAAGCCCGGTGGTTGCTCCACATACACCTTTTCACTAATTGGCCCATTGAGGAAGGCACTTTTCACGTCCATTTGTTGTAGCTTAAAACCATGGTGAGTAGCAAAGGCAAGTAATATACGAATTGACTCAAGCCTAGCTACGGGAGCAAAGGTTTCACCAAAATCCAAACCTTGTACTTGTGAGTACCCTTGTGCAACAAGTCTTGCTTTGTTCCTTGTCACCACACCATGCTCATCTTGTTTGTTGCGGAACACCCATTTGGTGCCTACAACATTTTGCTTTGGTCTTTCCACCAATTTCCACACTTTATTTCTCTCGAAGTTGTTCAACTCCTCTTGCATGGCCATCACCCAATCCGGGTCCTCGAGTGCATCTTCTACTCTAAGTGGCTCCATAGAAGACACAAAAGAGTAATGTTCACAAAAATTTGCAACTCGGGTTCTAGTAGTTACCCCTTTTTCTATGTCGCCAATGATGTTCTCAATGGGGTGATCTCTTTGTACACTTTGTCGTACTCTTGGGTGTGGCATTCTTTCGTTGACTTCTCCTTCTTCCTCTTCTTCATCTTGTATACCGTTACCATCACTTGGAGCTTGATCTTGGTTGTGATCTTGATCTTGGTCGTCACCTTTATCTTGAGCACTCCCTTGATCTTGTTCTTGTGTTGGTGATGGTGTTCCTTGGCGTGAGGGAGAAGGTGGAGCTTGATCAACTTAAGGCTCTTGTGGTCTTATATCACCTATGGCCATCCTTCCAATTGCATCATATGGAGTCTCTTCATTTCCTATCACACTTGGATCAACTTGCTCCACTTGAGAGCCATTAGATTCATCAAATGTCACATCACGCGTGACCTCAACACAACCATTGGTTTTGTTGAAGACCCGGTATGCCAAGACATTTGATCCATATCCAAGCAAGAACCCTTCATCGACCTTAGGAGCAAACTTTGAGGACTTGGGTTTCTTGTTAAGAATAAAACATTTGCTCCCCAAGACACGAAAGTATGAGACATTAGGAACGTTACCGGTGAGTAGCTCATAGGGTGTCTTTTGCAAGATTAGGTGGAGGAATAACCGGTTCGATGCATGGCATGCGGTGCTCACGGCTTCGGCCCAAAAACGGTCCGAGGTCTTGTATTCATCAAGCATTGTTCTTGCCATCTCAATGAGTGTACGGTTCTTCCTTTCGGCCACCCCATTTTGTTGTGGGGTGTAGGGTGCCGAAACTCATGCTTGATGCCTTCTTCATCAAGGAACTCTTCAACTTGAGTGTTCTTGAATTCACTCCCATTGTCACTCCTTATCTTCTTGATCTTCACTTCATGTTCATTTTGTGCTCTTCTCACGAACTTCTTGATTATCCTTTGTACTTCACTCTTATCATGCAAAAAGTATACCCAAGTGAAACGGGAATAATCATCAACGATTACTAAACCATATTTGTTACCACCAATGCTCAAGTAAGCAATTGGACCAAAAAGATCCATGTGTAGCATCTCCAATGCTCTCTTGGTAGTCATCACATTCTTAGCGGGATGAGGGGCTCCATGTTGCTTTCCGGCTTGACATGCACTACAAATTCTATTTTTCTCAAAAGAAACATTGGTTAGTCCATGAATGTAGCCGCCCTTTTGGAGATAATGAAGATTTCTCATGCCAACATGGGCTAGCCTTTGGTGCCATAGCCAACCCATGCTAGACTTTGCCATCAAACATGTATTAAGTCGAGTTTTATCCAAGGAAAAATCCACAAGATAAAGCCCTCCTTTTAACACGCCCTTAAATGCAATTGAGTTATCACTCCTCTTGAAAACGGTCACACCCTCGTTAGTGAAATAGCAATTAAAGCCCTTCTCACAAAGTTGTGAGACCGACATCAAATTGAACTCCAAAGAATCTACCAAGAGTACTTTTGAAACAGAATACTCGGGAGTAAGAACAATGTTACCCATACCAAGCACTCCACCTTTACCATCATCACCAAGGGTAATTTCTTCACAATGTACTTCTTCTTGAATTGCTTCTTGTCCAGTTGATGACCTTTTTCTCATCTTTCTTCTTCTTCCTTGACCGGACAATTTGCAATGAACTGTCTGTGCTTCTTGCACCAATAGCAAATTTGCTTGGAGCTTGAACTCTTGCCCTTGGACCCACGTTCCTTCCTCATGAACTTCTTGAACTTCTTCATAAAGAGAGCTAGCTCTTCATCATCGAAGCTCTCTTCTTCTTCTTCTTCACTTGAACTATCTTGAACCGGTTTCTTGCTCTTCTTGTTGCTTGCTTTGAATGCAACTTCTTTGTTCTTGGAGTTGGAAACGGCCGTTGCTATTTGCTTGACATATTTGGCTTCCTCCTCCATGATCTCATGATTTATGATCATTCCAAGTACTTCATCCGGAGACATCCTCTTGTAGTGTCTCATTTGTTGGATCATAGTCACAAGAGTGATGTTCCTAGGTGAGAATGCTCTAGTCAACAACTTGACCACCTCATGATTGTCATACTTGGTGCACCCATAAGCTCTAAGCTTGTTGATCTTGACTTTGAGACGCCCATATATTTGTTGAGGGGTCTCATCATCCTCATCACAAATCTACCAAGTTCTCCTTCCAAGATCTCAATCTTGGCTTGCTTCACGGTGTCAACTCCTTCATGAGCAATTTGAAGAGTGTCCCAAATTTCTTTGGCACTAATCAAACCACTCACTCTCTCATACTCATCATTGCTCAAAGAGGTGAGAATCACGGCGGATGCTTGTGCATTTCGATGCCAATCTTGTTCTTCCTCTTGTGTGAGCTCACTAAAATCCTTTTGCTTTTTCAAACCTACACACACAACTTTCCAAATACTTGGATGAAGAGAGATTAGATGCAACATCATGTTGTGCCTCCATTTGGTATAGTGCGTCCCATCAAAATGAGGCGCTCTACCCATTGGACAGCTGTAAAGTTAGTGTCAGAACTTAATCTTTCATAACTAAAAGGCATAGCAGAAAGTTTTCACTTCTCTTGGAGTGATTGCTTCGTTTGGTTTTTCTTCGGAGTGTGGGACTAAGTCTTCTTCTTCTTCTCTTCTTCGGACTTGCTTGTATGCGCATCCTCTATAAGCACTTCTTCATCCCCGTAGTCGATCAACTTGGGTTGCTCTACTTTCTTGGACTTGCTCTTCTTCTTCGTCAAGCTCCCGGGATCACCAAGAGTTGCCTCCATCTTTTCTCCAAGCGGTTAAGCTTCAAACGGAGTACTCGGCTCTGATACCAATTGAAAGTTGCCTAGAAGGGGGGGGGGTGAATAGGCAACGCTAAAAACTTCTGCAAATTAAGACTTAACCAAATCGTCAGTCCTACCGGATAATCCGGCACACTGTCGGATACTCCGGACCTGGAGCTACCGGAGTATCCGGTACTATGTCGGACATTCCGAAACAGGGGATAAATCTTGCGTAATTTGAAAACTACGAAGTTTCTAGCAATTCTACTTGAATCAAAAGACTTGTATAGATGCTAGTAAGTGAATCTACACAACAATTGCGGAAGGAAACAAGTAGATACGTA